>MDKH01148668.1:0-20628 GCA_005239495.1 Nicotiana undulata | reverse complement strand
ATCTCAAGTAAGGACCGGCTCCATTTCTCTTTTAGTTATTACAAGCTTTTGATGAGTCGCTATTAGATTAAATGGGTGGAGAAGTCTCTCTACGTGCACACGGATAGGGTAAGGTTTGCTTTCACACTACCCTCCCCTGACCCCATTCGTTGGATTACACTGGGTATGTTGTTGTTGTTGAGAAACAAAGACAAATAATCTGACAGTTGATCTTAAAAATAAGTCTATGACACTTTTTCTTCAACTAAGATAATGATCTTTGAAATTAGTAAGAATCACTACTTCTTACAGCCCGTCAAAAGATTCACTTTTGATATCATCCTATAAATCACTTTTTTTTTTAATAAAGTAAAAAAATTCATTAAAGAAGGGCAAAAAATGTCTGTATACAAGAGGTATACCAAAGCTTACGAAATGATATGATTTTCTATGAAAGACACTGCAATCTTTTATACATATGGGAACCTCGTGGGTGCACCAAAAAGGAATAAGAGATAGAAGGTTATTCCACAAGTGTACAAAACCATCTCTACTCCATCAAAAGCGCTCCAAATCCTCTTTCTTCATACAGTCCATAAGTATAGAGGAGCAACATCCCATACCCTGTGTCTCCTCCGTCTTCTAAAGGTCCAATTAAACATTGTTTCTTTACAGTACTCGGCATTACTCACTCTGGTTCAGACTATCACAGGATTTCCCACCACAACTAAGACGCTATTCGACAATGTAAATGGAGGTGATTCACATCTTTCCCCGAGTCTTTACACATGAAGCGCCAACTAACAAATAAACTTATTCTTCCCTAAGTCCTCCACCGTCAAGATAACTCCACACGCAGCTAGCCAAGTGAAAACATACACATTTCTCGACTCCTTCCTAGTAATAAACTTCTCATAATAGGACTTACATAAAAGACACAGTTTTCCCCCGCCTCCCATCTCCATACATCTTGACTATCATGTGCTTCGACCTTCCAGTCTTGTGCAAGTTGTTTCATAACTTCAAATCCCTATGTGTTTCTCCCCTTGTAGACTCCATATCCTATGGATCAGGTTGCAGACATGAATAAATAACAATTTTCTATCTCTAATAACTTGAGCTTTCAGATAAGGTAGTTCACACAATTCAACATGTTCTATCTTTTGGGATGGCACCAACTTAGGAAAAGGACTCAAGTTTGAGTTTAACCGCCGCCAATTAACAAAAATATTTCTACATGTTTGGGCCAAGTAAAAAATGCACATCTTAATTAATGGAAGAGTAAATACCAAGGATTCCTACCAAAAGTTTAGGATCACCATATGTGCAAGTTATGTGCTAATTATGTGCAAATTATGTGCCTGCATGCAGAGAAAGCTTGAGTCTAGAACTGACATATAACCAAGTGAAACATCCAAGGAGGAAAAATAATTAAATGCCTACGGAGAAAGTGCCAAAAGAGTAAGTAATGTAATCTAGGGCCAAGTAATCTAGCTCTCTGACCCTGTGTTAGTTGACACTATGTACTCTCTCCCTTATTGAGATGGATCATTAGCTAATTGGTTGTCAATCTTAATCTCATGTTTATGACAATTTCCTCTCTGATGTAGTTTGCAAAAGGTGCATCCATCAAGCAGCCAGTGAAACTAAGCGTTGCCCTGAGTGCAAAGAATAGTTGGGGTTTTTTTCCTGAATAACATCTCAAGTAAGGACTGGCTATATTTCTCTTTTACCCAGTGTGGGATTACACTGGGTATGTTATTGTTGTTGGGTGGAGAAACAAAGACAAATAATCTGATAGTTGATCTTGAAAATAAGTCTATGAAACTTTTTCTTCAACTAAGATAATGACCTCCGAAATTAGTAAGAAACACTACTTCTGACATCCCGTCAAAAGATTCACTTTTGTAGTCATCCTATGGATCGATTATTTCTTTTTATAAAGTAAAAAAATTCATTAAAAGAAAGGCAAAAAATGCCCGTATACAATAGGTATACAAAAAGGTAGAAAAACCTTACGAAATGATATGATTTTGTATGAAAGACACTGCAATCTTTTATACATATGGGAACCTCGTGGGTGCACCAAAAAGGAATAAGAGATAGAAGGTTATTCCACAAGTGTACAAAACCATCTCTACTCCATCAAAAGCGCTCCAAATTCTCTTTCTTCATACAGTCCATAAGTATAGAGGAGCAACATCCCATACCATGTGTCTACTCCGTCTTCTAAAGGACCAACTAAACATTGTTTCTTTCACAGTGCTTGGCATTACTCACTCTGGTCCAGACCATCACACGATTTCCCACCACAACTAAGACGTTATTCGACAATGTAAATGGAGGTGATTCACATCTTTCCCTGAGTCTTTAAACATAAAGCGCTAACTAACAAATGAACTTCTTCTTCCTAAGTTCTCCACCGTCAAGATTACCCCACACGCAGCTAGCCAAGTGAAAACATACACATTTCTCGACTCCTTCCTAGTAAATAGAAATAAACTTCTCATAACAGAACTTACATAAACAACACCGTTTTACCCCGGCCCCCATCTCTATACATCTTGACTATCATGTTCTTCGACCTTCCAGTCTTGCGCAAGTTGTTTCAAAACTTCAAATCTCAATGTGCTTCTCCCCTTGTAGACTCCATATCCTATGGATAAGGTTGCAGACATAAATAAATAACTATGTTCTATCTCAAATAACTGGAGCTTTCATAAGGTAGTTCACACAATTCAACATGTTCTATCTTTTCGGATGGTACCAACTCAGGTAGAGGACTCAAGTTTGAGTTTAACAGCCGCCCATTAACAAAAATATTTCTACATGTTAAGTAAAAAATACACATCCTAATTGATGGAAGAGTAGATACAAGGGATTCCTACCAAAAGTTTAGGATCACCACTTATGTGCAAGTTATGTGCTAATTATGTGCATACATGTAGACAAAGCTTGAGTTTAGAACTCACATATAACCAAGTAAAACATCCAAGGAGGAAAAAATAATTAAATGCCTACGGAGGAAGTCCCAAAAGAGTAAGTAATGTAATCTAGGGCCAAGTAATCTAGCTCATCTGACCTTGTGTCAGTTGACACTATGTACTCTCTTTCTCTTCTTTTTCCTAAAGCAGTTTCTTCTTTCATTATTCTTACCTCTATTACTCCAATGGCACTCAACACAATTATGTGCATCAATGTTAAGGTTGGTGTCTAAAACTGAGGTATGACAAAGTGAAACATCTCATGATGAAAAAAAGAATTAAATGCATCAAGGACTATGTACTCTCTTTCTTTTCTTTCTCCTAGAGAATTTTTTCTCATTTTCTCAAGTGCTACAAGAATATTATCGATCATGTCTTAAAGGAAGAAGCACCCCTTATCTGCAAATTATGTGCATAAATGTGGAGAAGACTTGGTGTCCAAAACTAACATATGAGCAAGTGAAGCATCTGAGGGGGGGAAAAAATTAAATGCATCTGGGAAAAATGTCAAAAGGGTAAATAAAGCAAATTGAAAATCCAAGGAATCTAGGTGATCTGACATTATAAGTTCTCACTTTGTACTCTCTTTCTCTTATATTTCCTAGAGAAATCTCTTCTCTCGCTCAAAATGCTACAAAGAAGATTATCAATCATTTTTTTTGAGAAAGAGCTCTTCATATAAAAAAATATTCCTTAGGTGAGAGCATTTATTTTTCTTTTTTTTAAGGGGTGGAGTGGTGGAGGATCGTGAAAGATACTTAAGTTATATATTATCAATCTAGATCTGTTAGATTTTTATACTACCAAGTGATCATGTCTTTATTGCTCTAAGGGGTCAAATGTTGGAGGATTATTCATGATACTCAAGTTGTATATTCTTTTAAACTTTTATTCAACCAAATGGTGTTGCCTTTATTGCTCCAACGGCATTCGACACAAATGTCAAAGGTGCTCTCATATGTCCAACATTAATTAACACTTCGCCAACCTCGTTACCAGCATTCTTTACCCTTTTACTAGTGAAACATGCTGACTAGAGTTCAAAATTTGTTTGCTTCTCATAGGTCAATTCTGATGACATCATGTTTCTATCGTTGTAGGAAATTAAATTCACATATCCATGATATAAGATTGTAAATTTTCAGAATTTCTAATAAATTAAAATTAAATAAATACTTGATGATACTTGAGGAATTATAATCCATGAGAACATAAACCCCAATTGATGAAAAGTAAATGCCAATAGATGCCACCAAAATATTAGGATCACCTCTTATGTGCAAATTATGTGCATCGATGTGGCGAAGACTTGGTATCTAGATCTGATATATGACCAAGCGAAGCATCTCACAAGGAAAAAAGAATTAAATGCATCAGGGGAAAGCTCCAAGAGAGTAAGTAATGTAACTAATAATCAAGTAATCTAGGTGATCTGACAATGTGTCAGTTCACACTAAGTACTCTATTTCTCTTCTTTTTCCCAAAAGAAGTTTCTTTTCTCATTGTTCTCTCATAATGTTATGAGGAAGATTATCAATCATTTATTGAAAGAAGATGCTCTAAATATGCAAAGATTTCTTTACACTGGCTATGAAACTCAAGTTATATATCAGTCATCTAGAACTGCTAGAGCTAATATCATATAACCTCTCTTAGTACCTTTTTGAGCACATTCCACAATAGATGTGAAGGACTAGGCCATTTTATCAACAATAAATAACTTGTCTTTGCAAACTTGATCTTCACTCTGTTGTATTGGACCATTGTGTCCAATTGATCCTTCCTACGGGAAAAAACATTATACAGTTAGGATTAATTGCAGTATACGATGCATCGCGTTTGGCAGAAAACTAACTGCTTAAAAAGCATACAATCCCTAAAACAGGAAAGTAAAGCGTGGAAGTGAATCCATACAATGAAATAACCTCTACCCCTTCCGCATACTGCGATCTGGGGAGAATGTCTAGGGAGAGTAGTATGTACGCACATGAGTCTACCATAGAAATTTGGTGTTGCCATTAAGAGTCTTTATCAACTATATATTTCTCCTGCCCCACTTCCATTTAGTGTCTGTAAATCCCAACAATTTAATGCCAATATTTCTTCTTCATATACAATTTATATTCCAAATAATTATTCCTTTCTACTGATCACACAAGTCTGTCGCTGGCATCTATCCATATAGTGGTGAAACCCAGAGATAAATAAATGCAGTATATACTCATCCAATAAGGAGCACATACACCACACTGTAAAATCGCAAGACCCCCAGATTCAGAAGCTACATGGAAAATTGAAGTCAGTATCATTGCTACCTTCTCTAGAAGCTGGAGGTTCAAAGTGTTCTCTATGATCCATGAAACACGACATAAAATATGTTCGGAATGCAGTGCTTCCACCAAAAAAGCACTTTCTTCGCTTTGGAGAAATAAAGTTATCAGCCTGTGCAACAATGACAACTATAAGAAAAAGGAGTACCATTCCAACTCCGCACAAGTTGTGCTTCTTGCTCAAGACCCGCATCAGAAGCCTTGATTTTGTCTGAAGCAAAATGAATAGCCGAATGTAAGTAATGTAAGTCATTTCTGGAAGCATAGGCCCAAATGAGCCTGAAATTCACAGGAAGGCCAATAATACAATATTGACATTTCAACTCATGGCCAAATATTATTGTAAGTGAGATTTTGGAGACTAAGGAAGAGATCCTGAATCATACTAGTGGGAAGAAATCGCCCGATGTTTTTTGCCTATACTGGGATTTGAACTAATACCCTTGGGTGACAATGGTTAGACACTCACCCCTCAAGCTTGTTTAGATTCTAGTGATATTATTCAGAGACTCCAATAGTCGCAATCCACCAATGGCAAATGAGAAGGATCGAATGTGGTTCCCTCACATAAATCTATTAACACATATAGAAAGTTGCTTAAAGTTCAGCATCAAATATACATATGATTGATAGTCTCAGTTAATATACATACATATATACATACATATATATATATATATATAATTGGCAGTCATTCCCTTGGTCCATACTTTGAAGAAATAAAAGAGAGAAAATATGTATTGAAAAGTTTGGTCTTCATTAAAATATATAGTGAAGAGTTGGTGATCGTGGGTGATGATAGGCTATAATTACGTATTTTAGTCACTTATTACACTTTAATTGAGTTTGGGCTTTAATCGCTAGTGTTTTGTACTAATTGTGTGTTTTATGCATTGTAGGAGTGATTCCGAGCTATATAGATGTTATGAAATGAATTCAAGTGATTTGGAGCTTTGAAGTCTGAGTAAAAGCCCAAGGAAATTAATCTGGGATCGTGTTTGGGGGTCCAATTTGATAGTTAAGAATAAACGAAGACTCGAGTAGGCATATTGCGCACTGTCTAGTAAAATGGACATAACATTTTGCTCCAAACTCCATTTGGGCCATATAATATATGGTTGGAAAGCTAACTCAAAGGGCTACAACTTTCATGTTTTACGTTTTTCCAAATTCCAAAAGGGAACGGGGTGAAAAATGCGGTCGAAACCGCGACCGCGGACCTGACGCGGAATGGGCCAGAAACTTTTCGATATGCGCGGCCACTAGCCGGCCGCGCTAGTCCAGACCAGGAAAATCATTCTTTTTCGCGTAGGAGAAGGTATAATTGTTTGGGCCCGACCCTACTTGGTATATATACGTGGAAAAACGGTATTTTGAGCAGATTGGACATATTTTTGACAGAGATTCGACCTAAGGAGACAGAGACACAATAGGAGCAAGGCGGAGAATTCTTCTACGAGTTTTTCCTTCCTCTTCCTATTTTTCATTGTTGGTTATGACTTTTAGTATTGTAGTTTTACATACTATTATGAATAGCTAATTTGTTATCTAGGGTTTTGATGGAACCTTTTGTAGGATAAATTCTTGTTATGTTTTTATATAATTGAGCCTTTGAATTTATCTACTTGTTCAACTACGATTATATTGTGGTTGGTTGAAGAGCTCTCAATCGACTGTGCCTATTTAGTGTGTATTACTCGGGAGAGAGTGCATATTTAGGTAGTTGTTGAACAACATCACTCCCGACGTATGTGAGGAATCAATAACCAAGGGTTTAAAGGTGGGATTAGGGATAACGAAACCTTGGGTGCGATCTAAGTGAGTTGTAACTAAAGCCAGCTAGCGTAATTCGGGAGAGTATGTCTAGTAAATTGTTGTAATTACTCGGGAGAGAATTACAACACGCGGAGCTCATGATCGGTAGAGAATACTTAGGCGAAATTATAGAAGACATAGCAGGAAGGATTCCGACAATTGGGGAAATCATAACTCTAGACCTCCTTAATCTTTTCTCCAACCTGTAGTATCTTTAGTGTTAATTTACTATTTTAATTTGTTAGTTAGTTAGTTAAACACTATATATTAATATCTATAAGTTAGCAATTGTTCGAACTTGTATTCTTGGTGATAGTGAACAGTTGTAGCTAAGCCTTAGTTCTCTGTGGGATTCGACTCTGGACTAGTAAACCGGATTATATTTGCAACGACCGCTTAGTTGGGCGTGATCAGTGGGGTACAAATAAAGTTATTTATAGGTGTGAGATACAATCCAATCCTCCAATTAACCATTGAGGGACTAACTTCATACAAACATTTAACACTACTCTGACAGCTTTTAGCGCCAAGACTTAACATCTTAAAGACAAAAAAATAGGTTTTTAACCTACCTATATACCAATTTTGCCACCTTTGATACTCTACTAGTGAAGCGCACCAATCCCCTTCCTTTCCACTTTCAAGTCTCTCTGGTTTTAAATACATCCAATATTCCTGCACCTCCTTAGTTTCATCAAATAAGCTCTATCTCCCCACCTGCCAATCTACTCTCACCAATGTGGCAAACTGAGTAATGCTTGCATAATTGTGATGTATTAAAGATGCTACTGCATTCATATTGTTGTAAGAAAATATTTGAAAATCCCCTGTAATCAAGAAGCCTACTACTCCAACTAGAGCTACATTTATCAACTGGCTAAGAGCCTAGAAATTCTAAGGTGAGTTTCAGAGGTGCATAATCGAATACAAACTTGTAAATCAGAGACTGTGTACTCTCTTTTTCTTCTTTTTCCTAGAACAGTTTCTTCTTTCATTATTCTTACCTCTATTACTCCAATGGCACTCAACACAATTATGTGCATCGATGTGAAGGTTGGTATCTAAACTGAGGTATGACAAAGTGAAACATCTCAGGAGGAAAAGGGATTAAATGCATCAATGAGGTTCCAAAAGGCCAAGTAGTGCAATCATAAATCCAAGTAATCTAAGCGTTTGACATGGCGTCAGTTCAAACTATGTACTCTCTTTCTTTTCTTTCTCCTAGAGCAGCTTCTCTCATTCTCTTAAGTACTACAAGGATATTATCAATCATTTCTTAAAGGAAGAAGCTCTTCATATTATCAATCATTTCTTAACGGAAAAAGCACCTCTTATCCGCAAATTATGTGCACAAATGTGGAGAAGACTTGGTGTCTAGAAATAACATATGAGTAAGTGAAGCATCTCAGGAGAAAAAAATAATTAAATAAGAAAATGTCAAAAAGGTAATAAAGCAATAGAAAATCCAAGTAATCCAGGTGATCTGACATTGTCATTCTCACTTTGTACTCTCTTTCTCTTGTATTTCCTAGAGCAGTTTCTTCTCTCGTTATCCGCTCGAAGTGGTACAAGAAAGATTATCAATCATTTTTTGAGAAAGAGCTCTTCATATATAAAAAATTGTTCTTTAGGCGAAAACTTCTTCGTTTTCTTTTTTTAAGAGGGTGGAGTGGTGGAGGATCGTGAATGATATTTAAGTTATATATTATCAATCCAAATCCATTAGATTTTTATACTATCAAGTGATCTTGCCTCTACTGCTCCAATTTCATTCAACAAAATTCTGTAAATCGACGTGGAGAGAACTTGGTGTCTATAACTGAGATATGACAAAGTGAAACATTTGTGGAGGAAAAAAGAATTAAATGCATCAGGTGAAGTGCCAAAAGGAGGGTAAGTAATGCAATTGTAAATCCAAGTTTTCTAGGTAACCTGATAGTCAGTTCGAACTATGTATTCTCCTTCTCTAATTTTTCCTAGAGCAGTTTCTTCTCATTATTCTCTCAAGTGCTACAAGGAAGACTATCGATCATCTCTTAGCTGAAGAACCACTTCATATGCAAGAAATTTCTTTACATTGAGTAAGAACTTCTTCTCTTCCTTTTCTTTAGGTGGAGACAGTGCGTATCATACTCAAGTTATATATCACGAGTTTGAGTTTGTTAAGTAATACTGGTGCTCCCTCTATTCATAGGCGGATCCAGGATTTAAATTCTATGGGTTCATCATTTAAGTTCTTAATATTGAACTCATTATATCCTAAAGTTATGGGTTCATATTCTAAGTGAAGCATCTCACGAGGGAAAAAGAATTAGATGCATCAGGGGAAAGCTCCAAGAGAGTAAGTAATGTAACTAATAATCAAGTAATCTAGGTGATCTGACAATGTGTCAGTTCACACTACCTACTCTCTTTCTCTTTTTTTTTACCTAAAGAAGTTTCAACAATAATGTGATCGTACCCTGTGATTGTGCATGAAACTCAAGTTATACATCACTAATATAGAACTGCTAGTGCTAATATCATATAACCCAATTGAGATATTATGGTATAGGCTAACCTCTCTTTGTACTTTTTGAGCACATTGCACGGTAGATATGAAGGACTAGGCCATATTATCAACAATGGTGAATTCCCCCGTTAAGTAGCCACGTATTATCATTGGAAACACCCACTTCTCTAGCAAATAAAGCTCTTTTGATCATGTCTTCGAATCAATAACAGAAGTTTGACCTTACATATGCACAAACCCTCTAGTACATTCAATCAAACACTTGACATTCACTCTTTTGTATTCGACCATTGTGTCCAATTGGTACTTCCTACAGAAAGAAAACACTATACAGTTCATTGCATCTGCGATGGATCATGTTATACATTTCAAACCGAAGATTCTATATTTAATTCTATCTTCAATATATATGACCAAACTTTCTCATCAACAACACCGACAGTAACTCAGTACACTATGGTCAAAGAATCCTTCTTCTGAAGCACAATAAACATTTAAAAAAAAAAAAAAAAAAAAAAAAAAAAAAAAAACAGGGAATACATAGTGATACCAAAAGAAGGAAATGGATACCTGCAATAAATTAGCAAAACAGAGTTCTCCTTGTTTGAAACACTAAACTCAACTTCTGCAATTGTTTGCCTTCCTTCCAGTTTGCTTTAACTTTTTTTTTTTTTCTATTTTTATTTAGCTCTTTATTGATTTTAATTTGTCTTCTCAGAATGCCGAATATAAGGAAACGAAGAATGATTCGAAGGGCATTCGGGTGGGAAAAAAAGCGCTTTTTGCACTGGGACTCATAAATTGCACTTCATAATTGCGACTTAAATTTCGAAATTACAAATACATCTTACGATGCATTATAAATCGCATTGTGAATGTGACTTGTGTTAACAGCATCCACAGATGTCTATTAGTTTTACGTGCTCACTTTACTTGAAATTTTCCTTTGATTTAACTCGATTTTTGTTGTCTTTTTTTTTTTTTTTTTGTTTCCTAATCAGATGTTCGGTACTTGCATTAGAGCCTGACTATCTCCGAATTCACACTGCATAGGACTCTATTCGATGAAAAGTGCTTTTTAAAAAAAAAATCATACACAGGGCTCGAACCCAACCAAGACCTCTGGTGAGAGTTGCCTTAGATCAAATTTACTTTACTTGGGCTACTTTACGAGTTATTGGTGATTCACCTCACCTCCAAAGACTATGGACTATTTTGAGTCAAGGCCCAAACTTAAGAAACGATTTTGTGCCGTTCCTCTCCATTTTTCCTATAAAATCTGTAAATCATGATGACTTGACTAAATGACTAGTTAGGTTATCTTATTTGCAGTCTGTTGTTGAGGCCATAGTCACTCTTATAATTCGTGTTCAACAATCATTTAGGGGTCGTTTGGTAGAATGTATTAGGAAAAATACATATATTTGTTTTGATATTATTAATCTCTTATTTGGTAGTATTTTTAAGTTATACTCTTTATTCAGTACTATTCTTATACATAGCAAATCATTGCATTAGCAATACCATGAATTTTAATATATGTATAAAGACATGAATGCCCTTTCAAAACCTTTAATACATCAAATCAAACAATCGATAGAAATAATCTCAACATAACTAATCTCGTAAAATTTAATCCCAAGATTACTAATCTCAACTTATTAAAACACGTTATTCAGTAGTATTCTTTCCTACCAAACAACCCCTTATTAGTCCTAGATAGTTTCGACTTTTGCAGGGAAACTTAACCACGTAGCATTGGCTACCGTGGCCAATAGCCTGTTTGGCCAAGCTAGAGAACTTATTTTGAGAAGTACTTTTTTCTAAGGTGCTTTTGAAAAAAGTACTTCTGGAGAGAAGCATATTGTGTTTGGCTAATCACTCCGAAAAGCACTTTTGAGCAATAATTTGTGTTTGACAAACCTTTTCAGAAAGTACTTTTAAGTATCACATTATGAATACGGACATGAATAGATTTACTTAATAGCTAATATTATAAGTAAATAAATAATCTAAAAATTTTGTTATTACGAGCAATAACTAAATCTTTTCATTTTATTTAAGTAAAATATAAAAAATAAAATTTAAAAGTATTAATTCTTTTAATATAAGTTAAATATATTAAAAATCATTCAACAAATATAAAAGCATTCACCCCAAAAGTCATTATATACTAGAATGATATCCTAAAAATAAAAAATAAAAATTTATATATTAATATTTTAAGTATTAGGTTTAACAATTATTTTGGTAACACTATATTCTGTTAAAGGCATTTTTTGTAAGAAGAAAAGTCAAAATTGATTCTGTTTATGCTTTTGGAAAAAAGCTAATTTTTTCTACTTCTCAAAAACTGCTCCGGCTTCTTCCTAAAAGCACTTTTTTCCTCCCAAAAACTTGGACAAACACTTCAAGTTGGGGGGAAAATTGCTTTGAGAAAAAAAGGCATTGTTGGCCTCTTGAGAAGCTTTGCCAAACAGGCTATAAATAATATTGTTTTACGTGAAGACTCTAGATCGACCCGTAGATTGTTTAAGTTAATTGCAGGAGCAGCCCAACACAAAAGCCACTAAAGCAATGGCTTTAGGCCCTCAAATAAATAAGGCCAATTATTTTTAGGCCAAATGGTCTCGGGGCCACTTAAACTTGTATCAGTTTGCAAAGCCGATGCATGGATTTATATTGTTTTCATTCGAACACTTCAACTTGACAAAATGGGTACTAATAAACACTTTTGACCGTTGACCATGCCTTTGTGGAAGCACTGCATCTGACATGGCCAAGCTGTGTGCAAATCACGCTGCCAAGGCGAGTGAGTAGTATTGTTTTTACTAAAAGAAATTAAAGTTAGAATGGAATATAATAACAAGGAAAAAGAAAAAAGAAAAAAAAAAGATATTTCCCTTCTCTTCCCCCCCCCCCCCCCCCCCCCCCAACCCTCTCGTCTTCCCGGCAGAACTCTCACCCCCTCTTTGTATTTTTTTCCCCCACTATTTATCCTAATTTCTCTCCCCTCCCAACTCTCTCATCTTCCTAACAGAACTCCCACCATATTTCTCTAATGTTTTTCATTTTTTATCGGAATTTCTCTTCCCCTCTTTCTCTGTTTCTTTTTCCCTTCATCTTCCCCTTCAATAATCTTTCAAAATTATGGATGCCTATTTTTTTTTTTCTGAAATTCCAAAATAATTTTTTTATGACCTAATCATGACCATAGTGACGAGAAAGAATAATGAAGAAAAAGAGAACGGAGAAGAAATTGGTTCACCCATATTTCTTTATAGCATGTGGATTCAACTTGAGTTTATTCAACATATGAACAATATTTTGCATTTCATATTCTGATTTTGAATTTGTGATTAAATCAGAATCCTTAATCACTATAATCTCATCAGACCCTTGTGTACCAGTAGCCATTGAAAAAAAAGTCAAAACTTTAACAAAAAAAACGAAAAAAAATCAAGAATTCTTGATAATTACCTGCAAAAATCTAATCTTTATATGATTCAATATAAGGAATTTGTTAATTTTAGAGCAACATCGTGTTATTGAAATAGACCCATTTGGGGGGAATAAATAAATGTGAGAAAAGTTAGGTGATGAGTAAGGAAAGGAAGGGAAGAGGATGAACGAAAAAAGAAGGGGATGGTTGGGGCTAGTATGTTTTAGGTGTTTTTTCTTTTTTGTATTTGTAACTTTTTTGGGCTAATTTTGTATTTAAAAATGGGACCCACAAATAACACATGTCAACTAATAAATAGTTTAGCATATGACGTGGTGTACATGTCAGCGCAATTGATGTACACGCTCTGGTGGGTGTGTTTATTAGTACCCATTTTGTCAAGTTAGAGTGTTCAAATGAGAAAAAGATAAGTTCATGTATCGGCTTTGCAAATTAATACAAGTTTAAGTGGGCCCGAGGCCATTTGGCCTTATTTTTATTTTTATTTTTTTGAAAAATTTCCAAGGAAACCAACCGTTGTTACCTCTCGTGTGTATACTGAGTAACCTGCTCAATGTACAATAACTCGCAAATCACACAGAGGTGTATTAAACCGCAATAGGCAAGTCCGCTGCGATGAGCTCTAACTAGGGAGGGTGATGGTGAGGGAATCGATGGTCTCCCATGTAGGGAACCATTCACCCAACTAACTCGCCAACATAGTGAGTGAGGCCCCAAAATTAATCATATATATAATAAAAATAATTATATATTTATTATTAGTGAAAAATAAATTTTGTTAACAACATGTTGTCAATTTTTTATGAGTCACCACGTCCATATTTTCAAAGTTTATGCTAAATACTATTTTAAAAGATGATTAATGTAATTACGATTGAAAATAGTAGGCAATACTTCCGATCTTAATTTTGTCTATTGAATTTGAATTTGAACTATTCTTGTTTATAATTTCGTTGTTGTAAGATTTTTCCAGTTCTTTGAGTGTATTTTAAATAATTTTAAGCTCGGGCTAACTATATTAATTAATGATTAATTTAGAAAATATGCTTTCGTATAACATATTTTCTCCTAAAAGATTGAACGCCTTAACTTCTTTATAAAGATTCTTTATTTAGGGGAGAAGTATTTTGCCTTGGAGAAACTTGATCAAACAAGCTATTAACCTTATCGTTTAAAGCATAAGAATCTGTGAAATTGATGATTTACCTGTTTTTGAAAATTAAAGTGACAGAAATTAAAGTAAAAATATTTAGGACCGCTTTTAAGTTTTAGCTTTAGGCCGCATAATTGATTGAGCTGGTTAATTGTTACATCCAAATGATCCCATTTTAGAGGATTTTAATTTGGACCGCTTACTATTGGTGTGTCGTGTGAAATGTGGAAAAACTGGACCGCTGTTGGTGATCAAAATTAGTTCTTCAATTCTGCTTCAAAGGTGCAAACTTGAAAAGGGCATATTATTTGACATGAAACTTACCAAAGTTAATTTATTCAGGAGGCTTTCATTGTCTTGGCACGTATTCTCGCTCTCTGTAGATAGTAGTTTTTTTATGACAAGTCGTTGTTTTCTTTTATTGTTGATTATCTTACTATTTTGTTGTTTTTATTCAGTTTTTATATGATTTTTTTTGCTATTGTCCTTTCTTGTCTATATTTTCTTTAATGTGGTGCTTGTTGGGATTTTAAGTATTTAATGATATATTAATGCTTAAAATGAGTGAATGGAAAATGGAGGAGAAAATAAAATATTTGAGTAATATTTGAGTTTCCCTCCTTAATTGTCCCACATAGGAAGAGGAAAGACTTTTGATGAGAATATAAGAAATTGCTCTTCTTCTAGCTAATAAAGAGTTGAGAAGAAAGCAAGTCTCGCGCCGTCGTCGTCATCGCTCGACTCGGCCTCGGCCTCGGATTCGGTCAATCGATCGAGAGATTATTTTTTGGACCAAATTTATTTGTTAATAGTAAATATTAACAGAAATGTTATTAAATATTTATTTTAATAACAAAATATTAATATTAAATCCATTTCAGTTATTATCCAGAATTTAGTTTTCTGTTTTGTAACAGAAAATTAACTACCCTTCAATTTTCCCTCTTTATTATTGAGTAAACAACCATTATGAAGAGTTGCACCTCTTCAGATTTCAGCCCAACTTTGGTTATAAATACAAGTCCATTCTCTCAGATTTTACATACTAATTTCTGAGTTCTCCTCCTTCTTTCTGCATACTTTCATCTTCAAAGAAAGCAAGTAAGTGTGATTTGCTACCGAACTTTGAGTTCGCTGAAACACTGGGGTTTGAAGTACCACTACACCAGTGTGAAATTCGTTCTATCCTGGGAGGAAATAATCCATAACCTTGGGTACTAGGAGGGGATTAAATTCCTTAAGGAAACACTGTGAATTCAGTGGGCTCGGATTAACTTTCCATTGCGTTTACATTTCTGTTTATTTATTTTATTATTTCCAGAATTGTTTTACAAATACAAAGTTATAACAAGTATGTTTTTAAAAGTCGATAGTCTATTGAAAACATCATCTTTATCCTCACAAGGTAAGGGTAAGGTCTGCATACACACTAACTTCCCTAAAACCTAGTACGGTGTGGGATAAGGTATGTTGTTGGTGGTGGTGGTCCTATCATTATCGTGATAATGTTACAATTAGGATATTGGACATGATAGAGAAAAAAATGCATAAGTACCCTCGACCTCCGAAATTTTAACTACACACTTTTTCTTTACGAAAATTCTATTACTCTCTACAATATTCTAAAATGGAATAAATATCTTCTTGAAATGTCATAACCAAATGTTTCTTGGGAGATGAGACACATTCGTTTGTCGTGTGTATATTTTGTTAGACTTTTTTTTTTCTTAAATGGTTCCTTATTTTGATCTATTATCTATTCTTTCATGACAACAAAGACAATAATAGTTTATATATAGATTCTTCAAAAATTATGAAATAAAATTTACAAAAAAAAAAAAAGTATTAAAGACAATAATAGTTAATAGTATAAAAATTTCTAAAGATATCTATAAAATTGCCAAAATATAAATTTCCTTGAATTCCCTAAGTGTAATAGCATCACATAAAATAAAATAGTTGGATTAATATTTACTAAAGAATGAAAAGCAAACTGCACCCAAAATGATGACATCCTTTGTAATATGTAAATAACATCCTTTGTAATACGTAAATACTTATTCGCACCAAATGCTTGTACCAATACAATAAATTCTTAATATATGCATTCATAAATATAAGTATATCTATTTATAGTTAATTAATATATAATATTATTTTAATTTATTACTTAAATAATAAATTAGTAAGATTTGGTAAAGATTATCAGCTAAAGCACTATAGTTTAGGGCCTAGTAATTACAGTTTGCCTAAGTACCATTCGTAGCTATTGTTAAATTATTACCAGCTAGTATCACTTGTATTCAAACGCGCAACGAATACAATATGTAGCAACAAATACAATATGTTTCAATTGTAAGCAATACGAAATACAAGGGTGTATACGAATGATACAACAAGATCGTATTCAAACGCGCAACGAATACAATCAAGGCGAAATACATAACAAAAAAATAAAATGCTCTTGCTAGGAGTCGAGCTCAAGACCTGCGCTAACTAAACAAATGCTCTTAACAACTGAGCTGCAAGATCTTGTTGCTCTCTTATTTCAGTTCAAAATAATTAATCTCTTAATCTCTTATTTCATGGATTTGATATAAATTCAAATATAGCTATAAATAGTAAATTTGGTAAAAGTTTATTTACGAATAGTAAAAACAATGTATATATTAGACGTGTGCGTAATTTTCCCTCAACTTTTATCCTTTCTAGTTATATGGCCACAAATTGAGGGACTACATTCCAAAACCAATAGAATCAAAGAATTGTAGCGCAATCACGCATGTGTGTTCATAACAGTACTTTGTTTACGTCAGGAGCATAACGTTGGAAGGCGTGTTCACTAGCTGTATACATTGGGTCCCACTTAGCGAATCAATAGGTTCAGAAATCTGGATAGGCTCGGCACCGAGCCTGTAGATCTTCCGAGGCTGAACCTCCACGTGTTTAAATATTAGTGGCTGCAAACGAGCTGTTCGATGTGTTTCAGATAATTTATTTTGAAGTGTAGGAATTCCCATTCTCGGCAAAAACAACATATTCTTCTTCGCTTTAACGCACGCGTATAGTGAGCTCTCATTAGTAAAATTATTATCCTCAAATTTGCTTGTGTATTTATTACTCGAAATGAAAAACTTTGTCTTTTGTTAAAATTTAAATATTTTAGATTTTTCTCGTCATTACGAAAATAACTAAATTTATATTTAATGAGGTTACTAGCAATCAGTTCAAAATCAAAGTTCATATGCCTTTGCTTTCGCACATTGCTCTGGATAGTTAGCAACCCCCAAAATAGACGCCGGTTGTGGGAGAAGTATATGGTGTAGTGGATGTGTGAGGATCCCTAGTACATAAGAAACGACTGAAGGTAAAGTAAGACCCTGAGCTATTGCTTCACCAATGAATCCCCGGAGCCATCTTAATTTGGAGTGCTTCACCGGGACATGGTTCTCTTCTCCCCGGGAAGGAGTTACCGAGTCAGAGAGAACTTCTCGTTGGGCCATAGTCCGTTGTTGGTTATCCCCCGGATAAAACCTATCTCAAGCAATGTCGTATCGTCATGCAATACGTGTCAAAACTAGATTTTACCAGTACAATCCCAATTTTATCCTTAACGCTTAATGAAGTTGTAATCAAAGTGTAATTTTAAAGCCTAGTAAAAAGTTGTGGATAAAACTGTACATTGTTCTTGCATATAAGTTTCGATCTTTGCATAAATAGCCGGTCATAATAATTATTTACTTTTTTATGGTTTTATACATAATTATGCATATATAGTACAATAGTTATACATATATTATACCTCCACTTGCTATTTTTAATTTAAATAATTAGGTTATCGACTATTTTGTTGTTAACTAATCATTGTTAAATAATGTTATTTTAATTTATAACTTTTATGATTAAATTATTTGGCTTAATATAAATATTTAGTGCGAATAAATATTCTCTAACGAATCATCATTTTATAATTGTTCTGTTTCCTTTTCCACAAGATGCCACACTAACCTTACGAAATAATTCCTCAAAAAGACAAAAAATTTAATTTCCTGAATAGAAAAATAAAAATAGTTTAATTGCATTTAATGGCAGACAAGCTGTTTGATATTCCATCATTTGAAGCCGAAAAACCAGATTGTTTCTCTATTTTTTTCCCTCACATGAAACTTGTTTACTTCATTATTTTATCTACTTTTATACACCAAAGCATTAATGTGCTACATGTTACTCCCTCCCATAAAAAATAAGTGATTTTTTGACATTTTTCTTGTGATCTAAAATAAGTGATTTTTTTTCAGATTTCAAGAATAAATTAATTATTTTTCTCTATATTATCTTTGGAGTAAATAGTGTTGGAGTATGTGTCAAGAGTATTTATGTGAGATAGTAAAAGTTAATATGTCAATTCATTGTTCATTAATGCTAAAAAGTGGATTTTTTAATTTGCGTGAAAACAAACAAAAAATCACTTATTTTGGACCGAAGGGGGTAAATATTTTCTCATCTCCTCCAAATTAATACTCCAAATTATTTTTTTATTTAATTCAAAATAAGTATTCATTTATGTAGTTGGCGTTTGGACATAAGAATGGTAAAATTCCAGAAAAAACTGAATTTTTTATTTAGTTCAAAATAAGTAAAAATGGTATTTGAAAATAGAGTTGTGTTTGGACATGAATATAATTTTGGGTTGTTTTTGAAGTTTTGTGATTGATCTGAGTGAAATTTTTGAAAAAACGGTTTTTTGGAGTTCTTCAAATTTCCGAAAAATTTCAAAATTCATCTTCAAGTGAAAAATTTGAAAATTTATGGCCAAACACTGATTTCGAAAAAAAAAAAAATTCTTATGAACAAACGTGATAATCAAGAAAAAATTCAATATGTTTTTCAAAATTATCTTATATATGTATCCGTAAAAAGTCTTTTACTCCTCATATTAAATTATGCTCCAATATTTAATTAAGGGTAATTTAAAAATTAACCATTTTTATCTAGAATTTAGTATTTTTTTAATGATGTGCCTAAAACAAATTGATCACTTATTGTGTACCGAAAAGATTATATATTTTAGCTTATTAAATTAAGTCTTTTACTTCTATCACGTAAGTTGAAGTGGTTTGGTATATAGACAAAGGATGCAAGTAAGTTTTTATTAGAAAATTATATAACGGTTTTCATAAAATAAAGGGTGAATAGGCCAACTCAAAGCTCGCACATTAATTAAGCTAGCGTTTGACTATAAATTTTTAAATTTGTTTTGAAAAATCTATTTTGGGTGAAGTTTGACTTGAAGATGAAAAATGTGTTTGGACATACGTTTTCAAAACATATTTCCTAAATTTATTTTGGAAAAACATGTGTATTATTAAGGATTTGGCCCTTTGGGATTTTGCTCATTAAGTAAAATTTATGACCAAACATGTATTTTCCAAATAAAACCTTCATGGGGTTGTTAGAATATTGATTGTTGGTTTAAGTGGATCTGATATTGTTTAAGATAAAATTTAATTAATTAGTAATTACTACGAAAAATCAACAGAAAGAGTCGACAACGTGTAGCTGTACTAGGCTGTCAATAGTTATGTGTGTGAACGCTTAATTAATGTCCACACACTAAAAGAATGAATTATTTGTGCAGTGTGTACGAATAATAAAAAATTAATTGGTCGAAAACACTATTATCCTAAAAGATATTAGTATTCCTTCCGGTATAAAATAAGTGAATTTTTCTTTTATGGTCTAAAATAAGTGATTTTTTCGGAATTCAAGAATGAATTTTTTTTCTACATTGTCCTTGGAGTAAATAGTATTGGAATATGTGTTAGGAGTATTTAAGTGGGATAATAAAGGTTAATATGGTCAATTTCATTGTTAATTAATGCTAAAATATGAATTTTTTAATATGCGAAAAACAGGTAAAAAATCACTTATTTTGAATCGGAGGGAGCAGTAAGTAATTCTAGAAAACTTTTCATTCTAATTGTTCACCACTTTTTAGATTAAGGGACTTCAACTAACATTTATAAACAATTTTTTCCCATCTTGATATGAAAAAAATTGTAGCTTATAAATATATTTTTCAGGTAATTCCTAAATATAGAAAATTTTGGAATGCGAGGAAGTTTAGCAGCTTAACACAAATTAATTCTATCAATTTTCTAATGTACCCAAAAAAATAAAAAAATAAATTATCTTCAGTCACTGGTCTAGTTCTAGCTACAGTATACTGTTAGAAATATGTGTCAACTGTTTTAAAAAAGCTTCTCTATAGGTAACCATTTTTTTTCCTGTAAAAAAAAAAAGAAAAAGAGAGAAATTTGGAACCTACTTTTAAAAAGCAAGACACCATGTAGCCGCTCTTAAAATAATAGTAATCATATATATATATATAT
>ML242759.1:97994-125842 GCA_005239495.1 Nicotiana undulata | reverse complement strand
GCTCCTGCGGCTCGCACCTGCGGGCCAACATCCGCAGGTGCGAAAATGACAGCAACAACACTTCAACAGTAGAAAAATGCCTTCCAACTCCCCGTTGATCACGTAAAACCATCTCGAGGCTCTCAGGACCCCAACCAAACATACAGACACATCCCATAACCTCATTAAAACTTAGTCGAGACATCGAAACACCAAAATCAACGCAAAAACGCCAAGATCACATCGAATTCAAGCCTATGAATTTTGAAAATTTGAAATTCCTCCAAAGATGCCGAAATCATCCAAAACACCTCCGATTGACCTGAAAATTTGCACACATATCCAAATGATATTTCCGAATTCCATTCCGACCCCGATAGCCTATTTTCCACTGCCGGCCGGAAATCACCAAAAACTAACTTTCGCCAATTCAAGCCTACTTCTACACCGGACATCAAAATTACATTCTGAACATACTCTTAAGTCCCAAATCACCTAACGAAGTTATCTGAGTCATAAAATACGCATTTCAAGATTGTTTACCAATAAGTCAACTCCTAGTTGACCTTTCCAATTATAAGGCTATTCAAAGAGACTAAGTGTCTCAATTCTCAGCACGACCACTCCGAACCCGAGCCAACCAACCCAACAAAACACACAAGATCCGAACCACACAAAATGAAGCAGAAATAGGGGAAACAAGGCTAAACTCTCGGAACGACTGACCGGGTCGTTACATTCTGCCCCACTTAAACATACATTCGTCCTCAAACGTGCCCAGAGTTGTTCCAAAAACCACCAAAAATTGCCGTGTAACCTACTATGCACATACCCGAGGTGATCCCACGTCACCCTATCCCATGTAGGTCCAATAGCACAACATAGCTGAAATTTAGAAATCCATCCTGACCCATAAACCTTAGAACCAAATTTCCACTTCTGAAATAATTTACGAGATCAAAATTCCACAACTATAAGTTGAAATAGTCTGAACACGCTGAATCAAGTCATATCTGTAACCCAAGATGTAATCACATAATATACCATATGACTCAATCATTCATAGCGATAACGCCTAAACACAATAGCTGCTCAAAATAACCCAATACCGGTGCATAACCACTTATCAACCCATGCCTCGCTCTAACATTTTCATATGCTGCCGATGATGAAAGAAACACGTAGAAACTATCAACCACTCGTCAGACCAGCCAGTCATGGAGCTCCCCCTTTCTCCGACAAGAACTATAGCAGATTTCTAAGCCAACTTCCGATATCAACCTTCCAATCTTGTTGTAGTCAACTCTGGTAGTATTCATTCTAGGCCCAATGACCTTTCTCATCCAACACGACCACTCTGATGACATGACGCATCAATACAATCCAAAGCCATAACCTGAGCAACTCGGGTACTCAATAACAACATCCCACGAACTCAAATCATAGAAAATATTCACACGAGAGGACTATCCGGCCATTAACAAGTACCATCTCAACACCTTGCTAAGAGCCTGACACACATCATAAAATCAAGACACACGAATCTGACACTAAGGATCATATCTCTGCATAACTCCGCTATAATGCGTGATCCCATCCAAATGTTGGTCCACATGAAATACTTCAAGACACCTTGCTCAAAATCGATAACTATGCGCAATTCGACATCAAGAACTCCCAGTGCATTGCCATAGCCACGAGGAAACCGGACGATACCATGACACATGAATCATAAAGAACATAACCAATACGTCTCAACCCCGCAATACCCAATTACTTACCTTACTCAAATCCCGCTATAAAGCCCAAATAAATTCGCACCATAAATGCATATAACTAACAATCACCACTCCTCGCAACACCGAAGGGTGACTCATAGATCACCAAAATATGAATAAACTCACTGACAATCGAATGGTACATCCCTCAACAATAGCAATTTGGAGTCAACAATTCCGATCCGGTGTAGAACACATACCCATACTGGCCTACCAACAACCCTAAATCAACTTTGGTCACCCATCATAGATAGAAAAACTCTTTGAAGGTTCACAATGACTGAATCATGGAATTTACTAACATCTGTATAGCTTTGCTCACACCCTCACAGTCCACAACCAAAAAATAATCTGTTTATTAGAACTCTTAGTCTCAAAGTCCATGAAGCGCACAACTTACCATATCTGATCTCCACTCCACCGCTCAAATACATAACACTTCCCTGATGCTCAATCATTCCACGATGGATACCCCTAAAATTCTTCCGTGTCATAAAGCAACTTTGAATGTCAGCAGTCGATCCAACAAGAGAGCGTCATAACACCAATGAAGCACCCTTAACTCAAACACATTGCCCTAAACACATTGCCCTTTCTGAATGTATACCCTCATCCAGTCACACCAATTAGTGATATCATCTACCTAGTCATCTGGAACTGCTCATGCTGCATAAGAATTTATGGCCTTCCTTCCATATCTGAACCGTGACCTCACACATGCAAATCTCAACCCTACACAACATGCCGCCTACACCATGCCATCCTATGATAAGTATGAGAACTTAATAATTCCTTCCGAGCCATAAGCAATTACGTACCCCACTAGCCAAGAACTTTCCATTTGATCCCATATAGAAGCAAAACCGCTATATATCACACGCCCCTCACGCCAGTAGAAAATATACATCTCTAACTGTGGTAGAAACCGTCAAGAACTCTCTAAATCCCATTTGTACAACGCCAAACCGTCGTGACTGAATTCTTCTAACTCAACACGGCTACGCATGCCACCAAATCCCAAGAGAATTGCTAAGAAACACCTATAACAACTCATTACCTCATAAATACCCAAAGAACTAATCATATCCTTTATCATGCCGATCCGACCTACTACCAAGTTGTCCTATTTATTCAAGTTCCTTCTGACTTACCTTCGAATTGATACTTCTTTGTGCCATAATACCACAATTCCCAACCTATACTTACCGTACGAGACTCAAGCATAAGACTGCACCGTCTAAGGCTCGTAAGCCGTTGAATGCTCTCTCAAATATTCCCAAAAACACCACATTAAAATTACTTATCCTGAAGAGACTTCTTGCGAATCCAAAGCCATTCTCTTCACTTTCCTGATACTAACATGTAGACTCCATGATAATGTAGAAATGCCATAAGTCTTGACATCCTTCAACCTAAATCTAAGTTCTAGCCAAATGCACATCTTGAAGATTCCCAATTGTCACATATAACCTTGAATCCATCAGACCCATTCTCGAGAGATATCCGCTCTACGCAAACCTCAATTAAACTGATCAAACAGACCCAACGACCTGGCCCCATTTGCACACCAACATCCTAGGAAGTAATCCACACACCTGAAACAGCAAGCAAACTCATACACTGCACACCCTACACCTTTTACAATTATAATTCAATCATTCAATAAACCCATCTACCCATAGAGCACATTACACCCCGTATCGAAGAATTTCCGTTACTCGAGTCATTCCCGGACTCCACCTCTGCAAGTCATAACTGATTCACCAATATCCCTCAAACCGAAACCAATACAACAATAAAATCGTGCGACCAACTTATCATTAACAGACTCCCCCACTTGGCTTAAAGCTAAAGATCAAGGCAACCAATAACTCATAATGCGCATACGCCACACCACAATGTCGCCGTGAGATTCAACTAAATCCTTCATAAGACCATATAACACCAACTATCTAATGTCGCAAATCATCTGCAAACCTGGCATTCACCACTATAGTAGTCATGCCAACTTCCACAAGCGATCTAACTTCAAATTGTAACATATATCAATTACTGATAAAGAGTAATTGTCGTAAAATCACCTAAGGATAACACATCCTCAGTACACCCCGCGGGAGATAACCCCGACTGCTTAACCTCAAACTGATATCATCTCTATACCCTTCCAAAAATCATAGTTATTACTCAACCATCTTACCTTACTGCATTAAAACACAACCAATGCCTATCCTCGAGGCATCAAGATACGCGGTATAAAAACCCGAAGCTGATGGCGGAACTAACCCAGTAGTGTGGTCAAGGAAATCTTGAGCTTCTGGAAGCTCTGCCCCACACTTGTCTGACCACATGGATACCCTCGATGGACACCACGTGTCCCAAGAATGCTACTGAACTGAGCCAAAACTCACACTTGGAGAACTTTGCATAGAGATTCTCCTCCCTAAATCCTTATACTTCCATCCTCAACTGTTCAGTATGCTACCTCTGGCTACGAGAGTACGCTAGGATGCCGTCAATGAATACAATATCAAAGAAGTGCCAACTCTGCTGGAATACACCGTTAATCAAATATATGAACGTTGTTGGGGCATCAATCAACCCAAAGGACACCACCAGAAACTCAGAACATAACATGAAGATCCCCTTCACTCCACAATTAAGCTACACGAGAGGTCCTTTAATACTCATAACTCGAAGCCATATTCTAACTCAATACAGAAGTCAAATACTCAATGGTTCTCGCCACATCTCCCGCCAATTCATTTTGTCACCATCAAACAACATGAACACACCAACCATCAGGTCACACTCACCATGTAGTCACCTAGTCACAATGTTCTATTAATAAGGACACTAACGGACATATAAGTCCCCAAATACGTGTGCTCACACAAACGAAATCTCAACACTCAAGTCACAGACAGAATCCGGCCTCAAGTCCTCCAGACTGTCCCATTATCAACATGCTAAAATCACATCTCATCCATGGAAGTCACAAGCCGTCAATGTACAGCTGATACCAAGTGCTCACGTGCGCATTTGAATACACGAAATGAATTCAAGGAGTTACGCATTTGGCTGAATAAAATGGATTCGCACGACAAGAATTAAAGAATGTGGGATATTTCCTAAGGGTTCTGCAGCCTCTCGAAGATAAGTACAGACGTCTCCGTACCGATCCGCAAGACTCTACTAAACCTGCTCATGACCGGTGAGACCTATTCAACCTAAAGCTCTGATACCAACTTGTCACGACCCAATTCTGGTATCGTGATGGCGCCTGTCGTGGAACCAGGCAAGCCAACCATTTATTTAAACTAAATTCAATTACCGAAAAAATATTATTTTTAACAAGTCTGCGGATAATAATAATAATAATAATAAATCTGAAGTTTGAAACAATATCTGAAAACCACGATCTGAATTCCACAACCCCAGATCCAATGTCACTCAGTCATAAGTTGCTATAACATAAAGTAAAGAAAAGAGGAATGGAAAACATAGTCTCAAAAATAAACAACGACATGTAGAGTAAGAAATGAGATGACGAGATCACGGTCGCCAGCTGCTACCTCGATAACTCTGATGGAAACTCTGACAGTTACTTAATGACCAGAACCGGGTCCTGGTGTACCTGGATCTGCACACAAGGTTCTAGGGGTAACGTGAGTACACCAACTCAGTAGTAACGTACCCAAACTATGGGTTGAGAGGTAGTGACAGACTAAACCTCAGAATTTTCAATAAGCAGTGTATAGAAATTAGACATGCTAACAGTTTATCAGAAATTGAACAAAATGTGCCAAGTATACCCAGTATACTCTACATGCCAATATGTGAATGTATGAAACCAGTGTGGGAATGCACACAGTGCTCACAACTCTCACACAGCAGTCCACTCAGTACGAATATGGCTCTCAGGCCCAGGGAAGATCCATCCCGGAATGTACCTAATCATCGGTGACCGTGGTCACTCAGTACTGAGGAAAAGGCCAATCCAGCCCCACAGAGAAGATCCATCTCCGGAATACAACACTCAGACAAGATACATGTACAGGGAAGATCCATCCCTCACATATCATCAACTTCTGACAAGATCCATGTCCATGGAAGATCCATCCCTCAATATCAATGCGCTCACTAGGGGTGTAAAGACTCCGGAGGGGCTCCTAATAGCCCAAGCGCTATATCAAGCCAACGAAGGCATGATTAAAGCATCGCTGCGGTGTGCAGTCCGATCTCATAATTGTCTCAATACCAGGCTCTCGGCCTCACTCGGTCATTACTCTCCAGCCTCACTCATACGGCTCACAAATGTATAAATCAGCCCGAAACAATGATAAACATGCATATAATTAACAACTACTGAGGCTGCGGCATGGAACGATATGTTATAACGGGACTGAGTGTATGAAATCAATAACCACAAAATGAGACAGTAATATACGACCACTCGGGTCTCAGCATTTTCATCGTGAATCCTTAGCATTTATACTATCATGATTTCTAACATGTTCACATTTACCACATTAATAGAAACACATATATCAATCGTTAATAACTACTAGACGATGCCATGGGATAAGCCAAGCCACAAATACTCAGTGCACGCCCTCACGCCCGTCACTTGGCATGTGCGTCACCTCAATTATAGTCATAAATCATATAGTTCGGGGTTTCGAACCCTTAGAACCAAGTTTGGAAACGTTACTTACCTCAAAATCGGCAAAATACTACTCCGCAGTGCCCTTGCCTCTAAATTCATCCTCCGAGAGCTCCCAATCTACCAAGAATCATATTTATACCATTATAATATGCCAAGGAATGAAACCCAATCGAAACTTATCAAAAATACTCAAAAATCTCGAAATTGGTCAAACCCGACCCCCGGGCCCATGTCTCGGAACTCGATAAAATTTATACCAAAATGATCCTCATCCTCTCACAAGTTTGTACATATCAAGAACATGAAATCGGAGTCCGAATGGCCCCTCAAATCCCCATTAGAAGGTCCTTATCATCACTAATTAGGTCCTCAATCACATATAATCGATTTACATAGTCCAAAAACCTTACCTCAATGATGAACTATCGTTTCCCTCTTCACAAACCCTCCAAAAGCTTGAAACCCGTATGAAAAATGGTGAGAAGAAGACCAAAATTCGCTAAGTCCAATTTATATACCTTCTACCCAAGCTTTTCGCACATGTGGTCCTAAATCCCGCACCTGCGGACCACACCTGCGCCCAAAAGACCGCTTCTGCGGTTTCTCACTTAAACGGCCAAACTCGCACTTGCGGACCAAAATCCGCTCTTGCGGTCCCACAGGTGCGCCCAAATAATCGCACCTGCGATTCTTTCCCTGCTGAACATACATCGCACCTGCGACCCCTCTGATCGCTCCTGCGGCTCGCACCTGCGGGCCAACATCCGCAGGTGCGAAAATGACAGCAACAACACTTTAGCAGTAGAAAAATGCCTTCCAACTCCCCGTTGATCACGCAAAACCATCTCGAGGCCCTCAGGACCCCAACCAACCATACATACACATCCCATAACCTCAATCAAACTTAGTCAATCCCTCGAAACACCAAAATCAACGCAAAAACACCAAGGTCACATCGAATTCAAGCCTATGAATTTTGAAATTTCGAAATTCCTCCAAAGAAGCCGAAATCATCCAAAACACCTCCGATTGACCTGAAAATTTGCACACATATCCAAAATGACATTACGAACCTGCTCCAACTTCTGAAATTCCATTCCGACCCCGGTAGCCTATTTTCCACCGCTGACCGAAAATCACCAAAAACTAACTTTCGCCAATTCAAGCCTAATTCTACACCGGACATCAAAATTACATTCCGAACACACTCCTAAGTCCCAAATCACCTAACGAAGCTATCTGAGTCATAAAATCCGCATTCCGAGATTGTTTACCAATAAGTCAACTCCTAGTTGACCTTTCCATTATAAGGCTATTCAAAGAGACTAAGTGTCTCAATTCTCACCACGACCACTCCGAACCCGAGCCAACCAACCCAACAAAACACACAAGATCTGAACCACACAAAATAAAGCAGAAATAGGGGAAACAAGGCTAAACTCTCGGAATGACCGACCGGGTCGTTACAGTGGATGGTTGGATTCATTATTGGATGATTCAGAGTCGAATTGGAAGAAGAATTCTAGTTTTGGAAGCTTAAGCGGTGAAATTTGACCGAAACTTGACTTTTGTGTCAACAGCTCCGTATGGTGATTTTGGACTTAGGCGCGCGTCCGGATTTGGATTTGGAGGTCCGTAGAGTAATTTGAGGCAATTCGGCAAAAGATGGAAAATTTGAAGTTTGGAAAATGGAGAAGTTTGACCCACAGTCGACTTTTGTAATATCGGGGTCAGAATGTATTCCAAGAGTTAGAGAAGCTCCATGATGTCATTTGGGGTTTGTATGCAAAATTTGGCATCATTCCGGGTTGAATTGATAGGTTTTGGCACGAGTTTTAGAAATTGGAAGAATTGAAAGTTCTTAAGCTCGATTCATGGTGCGATTCGTAGTTTCGTCATAGTTTGATGTGATTTGAGACCTCGAGCGGGTTCGTATTAGGTTATAGACTTGTTGGTATGTTCAGACGTGGTCCCGGGGGCCTCAAGTGTGTTTCAGACGAGTTTCAGATGTTTTCATAGTTTAGGACAAGTATGGTTCTGGTGTTTCGCACATGCGACACCTTGGAGCGTAGGTGCGGCTTCGCTTCTGCGTGAGCCTGTTCACTTCTGCGATCCTTGGGGCGTGGGATCTAATCCTCTTCTGTGGACGTTGGCACACAGGTGCCATGGCCGCTTCTGCGGTCTTTTGAACGCATCTGCGAGGAATCTCGCTCCTGCGACTTCCCCTTTCACTTCTGCGGTGCCACTGGTGCGACTGTATATCCGCAGATGCGGTCCCTGGTCTGGTAAGTCAAGATCGCAAATGCAAATGTCTGCCCACAAATGCGAAAGCGCAGGTGCGCTTCTTCGCCATCAGATGCAGAAGTCCTAAGCAGATTCATATAAACGAGGGATGGCCATTTTTCTTCATATTTTGAGTTTTGGATTCCCGATTTGGGAGCGATTTTTGGGGTTTTTCAAGTTAATCGATTGGGTAAGTGTTCTTCACTTAGAAATTGATGTATTCCATGATTTTATATTCATTTTTATCATTTAAATTGTGTTTTGGGTTGGGAAAAATATTGGGTTTTGAAGTAATTTCTAAAATGAAGAATCATGATTTGAGAGACTAAATAATATCGGGATTTGGTAATTTTTGTATGGTTGAACTCATATGGGAATGAGTGTTAGAATTTTATAAAATTTGTCGGATTCCGAGATGCGGGCCCGAGGGTCGGATTTTAGGTTGACTTTTGGATTTTTGTTAAAGATTTAGACTTTATGATCCAGAATAGTTTCTTATGACTTTTATTTGTGCATTGAAGTAATTTTAGTTGGATTTGAGCCTCCCGGAGGTCCTTTCACCCGAGGAGTTCATTTTAGAGTACCGGGTTGTCGTCTTTGAGGTAAGTATCTTGCCTAACCTTGTGTGGGGGAACTACCCCTTAGGATTTGAGTCTTCTATGTTGGTTGTTGTCCGTGTACGCGAGGTGACAAGTGCATGCTCGGACTTATTTGTGGGAAGTTTCCCTTTTAGGGTCCTTAGGTCCTTATATTCACCATATATGAAGTTGTTCTTGATATGTTTGAGATACTAATTGCTAGTTTCACCTTTACACGCTTTGATTAGAGATAATTGCTTTAGGATCCACCCTTACTGCCTATTTAACCCTGATTTGACTTAACATAAGATTTTTACCTCTTCTATCGTCATGCTATATTTTCATAACTGCTTATCTTTAATTGAAATTATTATTATCTCGTCCTATAATTGTTTAGTCTTAATTGGAGTTATGATTATCTTTCATTGCTTATCCTTACTTGAATTGTTGAATATTCCTCATAATTGCTCAACCTCAAAAGGAGTTTAGATAACCTATATCTTAGTTGACTTGCCATTATTTGGAACTATTTGACTCGTGTTGGCTTCTTATTGTTGACTTGAATATTGTGGAATCGTTGCTACATTGTATTTTGTTTTCCCTTGTTAAGTTGTTCTCCTTGTGCCTAGCATTCTTTACTGTGGTTATTCCTTGTGAATGAGTTCTACCGTTCTTGTGATTTAAGTTCTTGAGTTGATTTGCTCGCCGTACTTTTCATTTCTGTCATTGTTGCTTTTGTACTTGTTGTGGTGATGTACAATGTTTCTGTCGTGTTATAGTTGTTGTCTCTGTTGTTAGCGCTGCATATTTAAATTAGGACTACAAACGTATTCCGGGAGATCCCCCTGTCTTGCATATTTACTTTGGGACTACAAACGTATTCTGAGAGATCCCCCAACACTGCATATTCAAATAGGGACTACGGACGCATTCCGGGAGATTCCCATGTCTTGCATATTTACTTTGGGACTACGGACGTGTTCCGAGAGATCCCCCAGCATTGCATATTTTTTTGGGACTACGAACTTATTCCGGGAGATCCCTCTGTGCTGCATAATTGATTCGGAACTACGGGACGGTATCCCGGTAGATTTCCCTGTTGATATATCTGTGTTCGGAGCTACTAATCTTCTGTGCCAAGGTGTCACGGGGTGACCTATTCTCGCAGGTTATTTATTTGAAAAATTATATTTGAAAAACACTTAGCTTGAAGAAACTATGTTTGAAGAATATTTATTTGAAAAGTATTTATCTTGAAGAAACTATGTTTGGAAATTTATTTGAAAAGTATTTATCTTGAAGAAACTATTTTTGAAGGACATTTATTTGAAATATATTTGAAAAGTATTTATCTTGAAGAAACAATGTTTGAAAGACATTTATTTGAAAAGTATTTACCTTGAAAGAACTATGTTCGAAGAACATTTATTTGAAAAGTTTATATTCGAAGGAAGTATGTTTCAAAAGAATTTCCTATTGGAAAAGATTATATTCTAAAGATTTCAATATAAAAACTTACGGGTGAAAGTTTACACTTCAAGGATTTGACTAATTTTATCGGGTTTGTTGGATGAGGCCTGATGTGGGAACTATTGTAGTGCTGAGTTACTACTTGCTCTTATTGTATTGTGATTTTTGGATTTGAGATGTGTTCCTGTCCATATGTTCCCGTCCATCCTTCTGTATCTTATTATGATGTTCCGCTATTACTTGCTGTTTTTCCTTCCTTATTGTAGTTGTTATGTTGTTAGCCATATCGTGTAGTCATTAGATAGATGTCATGTTATGTCATCCCTATACTTATGCTTGTTTAGTTTATTAGACCAGTGGGTGTCTTGACTAGTCCTCGTCACTACTTCACTGAGGTTAGTCTTGATACTTACTGGGCACTGTTGTGGTGTGCTCATACTGCACTTCTGCACATTTTTGTGCAGGTCCAGGTTTTGAACGTTAGTAGCTGTGCGGACCATTGTTGAGGAGACTCAAGGTAAACCTGTTGCTGCGTTCGCAGGCTTCAGAGTCACCTTCTTACTTTGTATTCAACTTTTTCTACTCATTTCCAAACAGTTGTATTTAGAAGTTGTAGCAAACTCTGTAGAGCGTATGACTTGTACTACCGGGTTTTGGGAATATGTTTATTATATGAAGAATTCATTCCAGAAAATATTGAATGTTATTTATTATTGTTGTTATTCCGTAAATGTTAGGCTTACCTTATCCTTAAGACTCGGTGTCATCATGATATCCAATGGAGGGGAAATTGGGTAGTGACAGGAAATCTAAGTTGGCAGCTGACTTGAAAAAAAAAGAGGGGGTCAATTGCCACATCGACGAGTCGTTAAGGTTAGGGGTAATTGCATAAACTTTATTAACGATAGAATAGGAATTGAACGTAAAGTAAAACGGGAGACAAATGTGCATTAATTCCAATAGTACATGGACAATAATGACATTTTCCCTTAATTATTTGTGTACAACAAAAAGTCTAAAATTACGATAGTGAATGACAATCAAGTCATTCGAATAGGCTGGCTATTCATTAATTTTAGCTTGTCATTACTCATGCAATTATTTTAATATTATCTATACTGTTTTAAAATATATATTTTCTTTATATAGAAGCGAGAAGAGGAGATTGACCAAGGACATAATGGTTATTTTGAATATATTAGTACATTATTTATTTGTATACTAGGCTTAAAAGTTTGGTTGTGGGTTCTTAATAACAGAAAAAACCAAAACTAACGTGGTCATAAGCTATTAAATTCTTTAGGTGACCCCCACTTTCCATTCAACATTCACTATCTTCATTAAATGAATCACTTTATTGTTATTTTTTTTCAATAAGTACTTTTAACTAGAAGAATTATCTTTTTTGATAATTTTATAATTCAAATGTTCACCTGATTAAAAATACTGAGGTCAAATACATTTATATATGATAATTGTATTATCTCCTTAAGAAATATTATTTTATTTATAAACTATTCCAGGTAAAGAAGATTTAATTAAAAAAGAATTAGTGATAATGTACGTAGATTTACGTTCAAATGTAATGTTATCTATCAATTGATATTATTTTATACAAAGTTCTCATTAAATTGCAATTTCAATTGAAATACTTTATAAAATTCGGAAAAAAAATATTTAAGAATAAAATATAGTTTCAAGTCCCTTTTTTTATTATAGAATATTAAAAATTTATTCAAATTGTATAATAAGTATCTCCTCTTTAAAATATGAGTTGAGAATACCTGAAGTAAAAATTAAGACAATTCATTTGTGAATTTTTTTCTTTTAAAAATTATTATATATTGGGAAGTATGAGAAGTATCGTCATACAAGATTATACTTCTCCCTCTATGATCGAAGTTAGTTGAGTACATACTCTATTCAATAAGAATTCAACATTATATAAGTTTCACAATGCATAAATATACAATAACTTATTTTTAAAAAAGTCTCAACATATACTACTATTGTGATGAAAATTGCATTATACCCAAAATAATATCTCAATCATATCAAATGAAACTAAAAAAACTGCAATATTTCAATTTAATGGCAATTTGATTAGTATTTAGAGTGATCGAGATACTAATTTATTTATAATATTATGTCATTCAACTAGAACAAAATTCAAATTTTCTTGTTAAAATTCTTAATAATTAAAAATCATGATTATTATTTCAAAGAACCAAAAAATACCTTTTCATCAACTATTTGGGAATAATATTAATACGTTTTATTATTCAAATTTTGATTAGTATAAAAAGGAAAAAGTAATACATTAACACAACTGAAAATACTAACAGAATACAATTATAGATCATTCAATTTAAACAATGAGAAAAATACATGATGACTTATTTGTTAACTAACTTTATAATTACTATTTAATAATAATTAATTTAAGACATAGTGATGCAAAAAAAATTATAATAAAAAGGGCTCTATGTAGAAATAATTTAAGTTCTATTTGAATTATTATCTAATCACTGTATAATAAAGTATTAAACTCGATAAGTGTTTCAAAGTGATTGATATAGTAATACGATTTCAGAAAAATTAAAATGCACATAATGCAAAAGATAAATAACAATACATGTAATCGTGATTCTATACGTTATTACACAAAAACATATTCTCTTTCTTCTTTCTCTAAAAGCGTAGAAAGTGTGTAATTAACAATAGACCAACAAATATTAAAAAGATAAAAATAAAAAGAAGAAAAAATAATAATTGGACTCGTGCTTTGCACGGGTATATTATCTAGTACTGATACAGACACACGATATAGACACTGCAACGTTAAAAACGGACGAGGTGTTACAGGTTGTTTTTATTCACAAGGTTGTTAGTAATATTTTAAGAAACTAAAAGTTTATATAGTTGGTCTGGTTGATTGGGCCGGTATTCATTAACACCTTTGATTAATATTGCAGCTTGACCAGCAGAACGCCGGCCTACTGTGGCAATAGCAGGACAGAATTTCAGCGCGTTACCGTCCCATTTCCATGGACTTTCTTATTCGCGCGTGCATTAGTATGTAGCAAAAGTCAGAATGCCTGCGGGGAATTTCAAAGTTAATGATTCTGAAAAATGCCAAATATATGAAAGTGAACTTTTCTTAATATCAGGTCAGCCAAAAGTGGCTAAGTTCTCCTTATCATATACTCACAAGTTTTGCGCTAACCAATAACCATGGTCACATTTCAGTAGCGTGAAACTAATGAAATCACTTCATTCCAAAAGAAGTAAATACAACCAATCAATTTATCTAATTTTAAGTCTCATATATCAATATTAATTTGTTACTTTTTTGGAAATTGGGAAATTACATACCAAATTACTATGTAAAGAATCTTTTATAGATAAAAATACTTCAATTATTTAGCAAAAAAAGTATCTAATGAAAAAATTGTCCCTAAATAACTGTTCGATCCAGGGACCAGGGCAAAGCCACCTTTTGCGATCACCTTTCATCGAATTATTACGAAAAATTACATTATGTATATAAGTAAAACATTGACTATAAATGTATATAACATATTTCGAACACATTTTGTCGAGAAATTTTTAACTTTTTTCAAATCCGAATACCTTGGAAAAATTTCTCGCTTGACCGCTGCCAAGGATGTACAGATATATGGGAATCCAAGATTTGAATTTAATGGATTCGACCTCAAAATTTTTAGCACTAGACGTATTGATCTACTCTTAAAATTATAAGTTCATAATATGATGATATAAGGTGGGAAACCAAATCTTTGTGATATGACATCATCCCCGGGCAAAGCTACATAGCCCTAAGGGCGGTCAACTGACCACCCTTCGTAACAAAATTACATTATATATATAAGTAAAATATTGGATTTTAGAGGTATATATATAACATATATTGAACACTCTTTATCGGAATATATTTTACTCTTTCAAATTTGAACACCCTAGATAAAATTTCTGGTTTCGCCACCGATCATCCCACAAATCTCAAGCAAACCTCTCTGGTCTATTCCACACTAGTTTTTGGAGCTGCATAACTTATAAAGAGATATTGACTCACTTGTTTCATACTCAACTGCAAATTATATTGTTTTATTACTTCCAAATATATATGTCGAATGGTGTCAAATACATAAAAACAATCAATTTGCAATAACAATCAAGTAATGAATAACAATCTTGATAACAATAGAATCCATCAACCAGAATTATTAGAGGCATGAGAATATTTGTACTTTAAACTATATCTTTTTTAACTCCATGTTCATCATAATTTTGAACTCATCAAAGTTAAGAACTCCATCACCATCAAGATCAAATCTCTGAATCATAGCTTTACAATTATCAACAGAGGTAGACTCACCAAGTCTACTCAACATCCTCTTCAAACTCTTAGGAGTTATTTGACCTGTTCCTTCCATTACATACATCTCAAAAGCTCCTTTTAACTCACTCTCCTTATTCTTTTCCTCCACGTCACCTCCTTCCATTAATTTACTAAAATCCTCTAACCCTAACATCCCATCTCCGTCTGAATCCGATAGCCTCACCGCCATCTCCGCCTCCTCCTCCGTCAGCTCCCCTCCTACCGCCCTCACGCACCGCTGTAGCTCCGCTGGCGACACTTTTCCATCTCCGTCCTCGTCAAAGTACGTAAATACCCTCTCTAAATGATCACTATTTTCATTACTAGTATTAATTATACTCACAGGAAGAGAACTAGTACTGGCCGTCTGATCAATAATAACCCCATCGTTATTCTTGATTATGATCGGCTTTTTGGGTGAAAATCTATTCCTTAATCTTGAAAAAACGGACTTGTTATTTTCTGCAGAGCTAGAAGTAGTCTCCATGCAAACTCCGACCTTAGTATCGTAAAAACAAAAACTAGCTAATTTGTAATATGATAAGTAAGTGTATAACGGGTTAGTCGGACTTGACCAAGTAAAGTTTGGAATTTTTTGTGCATGAAAATAACAATTGGTATTGGATGAAGGAAGAGGAAGAAATGGGTTATATATAGCAGTTTAAGGGCTGAGAAAGCGATGGGCAGAAAAATTAAAGTAGTAATGGAGAAAAGGTTAGTTAATGGCGGTTGGAAGTCGACTTTCCGTGGGATTTGCGCGTACGGAAGCTTCGTGCTGGGTTTCAGTAATGAATATGTGTCAATTTCGTTGCCTATTCTACTTTAGGGTTCTTAAAAGTCAAAAGTAAACGCCGAGCGTGGGTGAAGATATCTAATGATAATAGTATTCTTACAATATAAAGAATTGGTGAAATTTAATGGGTAGATTAATAAGGTATTATTTTATTTTCCAAGTTGATTTAATTTAAATATACATTGATATTGCAAAAATGATACTAATATTACATTATTAGATCAACTAAGAGATAATTATAATAATTAATGACAAATGGGATCGGTAACCTAGAAAAAGAATCATGTATTTGTTACAATGATTTTTTAATTTATATGCACAATACTATAAGAATTTTATACAATTAGTATATGCTAAAAAATCATTTTAGCATATACCTATCACACTTGATTTGAAAATCATAGCAGAATGAGTTTTCTCCCTTTACGATATCTATTTTTGTGTCTTTCTTTTAGAACCTTACGAGATGCTAATTATCCGGGGATTCCGATTCTTCAACGGGAAAAAAGACGATTGTGTGGGTCGATTGGAAAACACAAGCTTAACACGTGTTTTTTTAATTTTTTCATATCTGAAAGTCTTTATCGAGTTGGTTGGTATCTTTCGCTTTTTTCTGTTTTTCATGTCCGCTTCCGTTCGAACAGATACACACTAACCCATCTCAAAATAAGGTAAAAGCCTTCTTTCCAATCCTTTATACGAGACTCTTTTCTTCGTACACATGCTGGAAAACTTGTTTATATTGTCTTTTATACTCAACTGATTGTAGTGTAAAAAACTTACACTGTTAGCACCCAAGCTTAAAATCATATATACTAATAATCAAAGGAATGGGAAAGATATGATAATCGTGTGAGACAGGTGAATTAAAGTTGGCGGGGTCGGGGTGAGGGATGGGCGGACTCGTATGTTGGAAGTTACATACTATATAGTATTGATATTTGCCACTATCATATATATGTCACGACATGGCTTTTAAATATAGTATGTCTTGTCTAAATTCTTATTCTCTTTCTCAATTTAATATCTTTTAAAATACCTTTTAGAGTACGTAACGTTGGGGATTTGGACCTTGCTAGTTTTTGTTGTAAAGAAAGTAGCTAGTCGTCATAGGCGGATTCATATTTGAAAATTTTAAATTCGTACCGCAACTTCAAATTAATATATAATGATAACAACCGAGTTTCACAGTTATAAATGTGTTGGATCGTCTAAACAAAAGATACTGCATGAACCCACATGTTACATTGTTGATCAGCACTGTACTCCGCCAGCTATTACGTTCTAAATTGCACGAATGTCTAAAATGGAGTAGAACTATTCTTTTTCATTTTCTTTTTATCATACCTATTTTATTCAGAAGTTAGTTGAGTGAGGATGGAATAGAATATGAGCGAAGTTAGATAACGAACCTTACAGTGAGACCAAATTTCTCCAAGAGTTATAACCATATATAGCTTTTTGTTTTCCTCTATTTCTATTTGCAATGGTTTGCGCGACTGAATCACAAACATAATTCTTGTATTTCTATTCGAAAGATATATATATATATATATACTGACGGGTGTCTTTTCAAATATCTTGGATTTAACCAAAAAATCTAACTGTCCTCGGCTGCAAAGTCGACAAGATGATAAAAGTCTTCTTCTTGCGCAGAAGAACGCAACTGTCACAAAAAGTGAAAATTCTGAGGTAGGCGGCATCCCTTTTATTATGTTTTGATTCTTCTCCAGAGCCGATTCGAATAAAATCCAATGTTGATCCAACTATCGATTCACTCGTGGAATCCGTGTGATCAGGGACCACCACGAACTTCACAAATAAATTGTACATTGCACACAATGCACCCGTAAAAAGAATAAAAATTGGAAGACAAACTACCAAAAAGAAAGTTATCATTTTCTTTTGTTTCCCATTTATTAAAGGCAGAGTCGTTTGGACAACAATATTTTAAAAATAATGTTCTGAAAAGATCTTTTGAGATAAAAAGTTTGACGGAGTTAAAATGTGATTAGATTAAAAAAAGTTGTGGCAGTGATGAGTAGTCAAAGCTGTCTTGAGCTTCTGAAGCTCGCCTCACACTCGTCCGACCATCTAAACGGGGCACCCTTCTGAGTCAACCTGGTCAATGGGACTGCTATAGATGAAAACTCTTCCACAAATCGACGGTAATAACCCGCCAAACCCAAGAAGCTCCTGATTTCCGTGGCTGAAGTGGGTCTAGGCCAGTTCTGAACTACCTCAATCTTCTTAGGATCTACCTAAATGCCCTCTGCTGATACAACGTGCCCCAAGAAAGCGACTGAATCTAACCAAAACTCGCACTTCGAAAACTTGGCATATAACTGGCTGTCTCTCAGAGTCTGAAGCACAACTCTAAGACGTTGTTCATGCTCCTCTCGACTGCGGGAGTAGATCAAGATATCATCAATAAACACAATCACAAGGGAGTCCAAATAAGGCTTGAATACTCGGTTCATCAAATTCATGAATGTTGCTGGGGCATTTGTCAACCCAAAAGACATCATTAGAAACTCATAATGCCCGTACAGAGTCCGAAAAGTTGTCTTAGGGACATCGGATGCCCTAATACTCAACTTATGGTAGTCGGACCTCAAATCAATCTTCGAAAACACCTTGGCACCCTGAAACTGATCAAATAAGTCATCAATCCTCGGCAATGGATACTTGTTCTTGATAGTGACCTTGTTCAACTGTCGGTAATCTATGCACATCCTCATCGATCTATCATTCTTCTTCACAAACAACACCGGTGCACCCCAGGGCGAGACACTGGTCTAATGAAACCCTTATCAAGCAAATCCTGCAACTGTTCCTTCAATTCTTTCAACTTTGGCGGGGCCATACGGTATGGCGGAATAGAGATGGGCTGAACGCCCGGAGCCAAATCAATACAGAAATCAATATCCCTATCGGGTGGCATCCCCGACAGGTCTGCATGAAATACCTCTGGAAACTCACGAACAACTAGCACGGAATCCATGGAAGAAACCTCTGCACTAGAATCACGAACATAAGCCAAATAAGCTAAACACCCCTTCTCGACCATACGTTGAGCCTTCATATAAGAGATAACCCTGTTGGTAGAATGGACAGGAGTCCGTCTCCACTCTAATCGAGGCAACCCCGTCAAGGCTAAGGTCACCGTCTTGGCGTGAAAGTCCAATATAGACTGATTGGGCGACAGCCAATCCATACCCAGTATAACATCAAAATCAACCATATCGAGAAGCAGAAGATCTACACTAGTCTCAAAACTCCCAATAGTGACCACACACGAACGATAAACACGATCTATAGGGGCACTCAAAGAATCATGAGGCACAACCAATATGAAGCACAATAAGATGACACATAAGTAGATCCCGGATCAAATAGAATTGAAGCATCTTTACTGTAAAATGAAACAGTACCTGTAATAACGGCGTTAGGTGACTCAGCCTCAGGCCTAGCTGTAAAAGCATAGCATCGGTGTCGGGCCCCACCACTCTGAACTACATCTCTAGGACAGACACTGGTTGGCTGACCTGCACCTCTAGCAGCCTGACCTCCACCTCTAATGGTCGTACCACCACCTCTGGCTTCCTGACCTCTACATATAGATGGCTGAGTGGGCGGTGCAATACTCGGTGCCAGGACCATGGCATGAGAACCCTGATGTTGAGAACGACTCGATGCGCGAGGGCAAAATCTAGCAATGTGCCTCGGATCACCACAAGTATAACAAGACCTCAGTTGATGTGACTGGTGGCCGTGAAACTCATCTTGTCGACCTGAGTAACCACCCTGAAAACTCTGGAGCGAAGGTGCACTGATAAAAGCTGGTGGTGCACTGTAGGCTAGCTGATCAGAATAAGGCATATAAGGGCCATGACCACCTGGAGCACCGTGGGATGCCTGGAGTGCTGAATGAAACGGCCTGGGATGATGGCCTCTACCAAAAGTACCCCTGCCTACACAAGAGGCACCGTTGAACCCACCGGAATGACGAGGTCTCTTATCAGACCCATGACTTCCCTGAGCAAGAAGCACCTCGACTCGCCTGGCGACATTGGCCTCCTTCTGAAAAGAAATCTCACACTTAGTCTCCTATCCATCTGCAATCTGATAGGCTGAGCAAGTCCCTCAATAAACCTCATCACCCTCGCTCTCTCGAGTAGAAGAAGAGCATGATGGGCCAAATCCACAAAACGGGTCTCATATTGAGTAATAGTCATATTGCCCTGCTGAAGACACTCGAACTAACGGCGACGCTCCTCTCTCAATATGATAGAGAGAAACTTCTCTAGAAATATCTGAGAGAGCTGGTCCCAAGTAAAAGCAGGCAACCCCACTGGTCTGGTCAACAAATAATCTCTTCACCATTTCTTGGTGGAACCGGTCATATGAAATGCAACAAAGTCGACCCCAATGGTCTCCACTATACCCATGTTCTGTAGAACCTCATGATAGCTGTCAAGATACTCCACGGGGTCCTCTGAATATGCACCACTGAAGTGAACTGGAAAGAGCTTGGTGAACTTGTCCAATCTCCACAAAGCCTAAGAATACATAGATGGCCCCTCACCTACCAGCGCCGCAATGACTGACTAAACTACTCTAACTGTCTGAGCTGCCGGGGTCTGATACTGGGGAGCCATCTGTTCCATAGTGTGAGTAGCAGGAGTCTGTGCTCCTCCTCCAGCCTGAGAGTCGGCTGGTGCCACGGGAAATGTGCCAGTCTGGGCCACATTCTCCATAAGGCCCACCAAACGGACAAAAGTGTCCTGAAGCACTGGGGTGGCAATGAACCCCTCTGGAACCTGAACTAGCCCGGCAGGAACAGTCTGGGTTGGAGCCCTCCTCCGCAAACTCTACTTGAGGATCCACTGCTGGGGATTCTCCTGGGGCTCTCAGCTGAGCCCTGCCCCTACCTCGGCCTCGGGCACGGCCTCGGCCTCGACCTCTGTCCCTCGTAGGAGCTACCATTGGAGGCTCTGGCTGCTGCTCAGCTGAAGAAGCAGTACGTGTTCTCGCCATCTACTAGAGAATAAGAGTAGAAGAGTCCAATCAGTATCGAGAAAACAAAGTCGCACGATAGAGAAGAATATAATTGAAATTTGTTCCTAAACTTCATAGCCTCTGGGAGATAAGTACAAACGTCTACGTACCGATCCCCCAGACTATACTAAGCTCGCTCGTGAATTATGAGACCTGGGCATCCTAGTGCTCTCATACCAACTTGTCACGACCCGAAGTTCCCACCGTCGGGACCGTGATGGCGCCTAACATCCCACTTGCTAGGCAAGCCGACGTTACAGTATTATGAATTCAACTCTTATACATTGCAGTAATTAATAGTAAATAATCTATAATGAATGTGGAATATTATAACAACTTCATCATTTACCACTACCCGGATCTGGTATCACAATTCACGAGCATTCTAGAATTTACTACAAGTGATAGTGTGAAAGAAGTACAACTATTTGAATGAAAGAAACATTAAAACAGAAAAGATTGACAGGGACTCCGACAGATCTACCTTGAGTCTCCGGATAACGGGTCTAACAGCTAAACTCTCGATCAATCAGAGCCGGTACCAAAATCTGCACAGAAAGTGCAGAGTGCAATATCAGTAGAACCAACCCCATGTACTAGTAAGTGTCGAGCCTAACCTCGACGAAGTAGTGACGAGGCAAAGACAAGACACCTACAATCAAACTTGTACAATATAACAATGTATATACATATAAAAGTAAATAACTAAACAAGTAATATCGGGAGGGGGAAACATGATGAGGGAAAATATGAGGTAAAAAACTACAACAGAAAGATAACTTGAACAGTATATACACTATGAACTAATAAGAACCAATGAACACAACAAAGGAAAAGTGCATGGCATCACCCTTCGTCCTTTTACTCTCATCCTCACCATGAAATTAACAGAAACGACACGGCATCACCCTTCGTGCATTGACTCTCATAACATGGCACGACATCATCCTTCGTGCATTATACTCACAATATGGCACGACATCACCCTTCGTGCCTTAACACTCTCAACCTCACATAAAGTCAATAGAGACGGCACGACATCACCCTTCGTGCATTTACACTCTCCCTCACCAAAACAATGAACAATGACAACATGGAGATAGAAACAACAAGATCAAATCTTACTTCAACATTTGGTTCCACAATACCAACCTCAACTTGAATCAACACTCAATCAATACCAAAGTCCATAAACATGATAAGAATGATCATGATCACAATTAGCTAGTCTAAGCATGGATAATATGATCAAGGAAAACAACAATTACAAGAATAAGACCCACCCGCGTGCTATAACCCGACAACAACGCATAAGTATTCGTTATCTCACATATACGTTGTACCCAACATCTAGACATGTAGCAAATAGACAAACAAGTCCTAATCCCTCAAGTCAAGGTTAACCACGACACTTACCTCGCTTCAATGGCCAAACTCAAAGCTCAACCACCGCTTTTCCCTTCAAACAAGCCTCCAAACCAATAGAATCTAGCAAATTATCAACCAAAAAATTCAAATAAAACCTTAGGAACTACCCACGATTGTAAAGAATTCAATTTAGGCCATTTTGAAAAAGTCAACCAAAGTCAACTCCCGGGCCCGCTTATATAATTGGGTTTGGAATCTGACCTCAATTTGAGGTATAAATCCCCAATTTATCAAATCCCTAGTTTCTACCCAAAATCGCACCATGAAAACTTTAGATTTTAGGTTGAATTTTAGGGAAAAAGTAGTGGGAGATGGAAAGAAACTAGTTTAGAATCACTTGCCAATGATTTTGGGAAGAAGAAGTCTTGGAAAAATCGCCTCAAAGTTTTTAGGTTTTGAATATTTGAGAAATGAAACAAAAATCTCGGCTAAGTCCTATTTCATCAATTGCAAATGTCGCAAATGCGAAGGAACCATCGCAAATACGAAGTCCTTCACACTTCTGCATTTTTCGCAAATGCGAAGAAAGGTTCACAAATGTGAACCCTGGATGGACGCAATTGCGACACAATCATCTCAAATGCAAAGACTACCTTCCCCAGACCAACTTCGCAAATGCGAAAGTTATTTCGCAATTGCGAAACCTGCATGACCCAGCTTCTCTTCGCATTTGCGATGAGAAGCTCGCAAATGCGAAACTCTCAGATGTCGCAAATTGCGATGCATGATCTTGGAAATGCGAGATCATAGGCCTGCAACAAGAACTGAAGCACACCAGCAAATTCTCTAAGTCCAAATTCACTCCATAACCTATCCGAAACTCACCCGAGCCCTCGGGGCTCTAAACCAAAAATGCACACTAGTCTAAAAATATCATACGAACTTGCCGCGCGATCAAAACACCGAAATAACACTTAAAACTACGAATTGAACACCAAATCAAATGAGATTTTCAAGAAAGCTTTGAAATTTCTATTTTCACAACTGGACGTCCAAATCACGTCAAACCAACTCAGTTTCTCACCAAATTTTACAGATAAGTCATAAATATGGTATTGGACCTATGCCGGATTCCAAAACTAAAATACGGACTCGTTATCCAAAAAGTAAACTTTGGTCAAACACTTCAAATTCAATAAGCCTTTAACTTTCAAATTTCGACAAAGTCCAATATCTCGGGCTAGGGACTTTCGATTTCGATTCCGGGTACACGCCCAAGTCCCAAATCACGATACTGATCCACCGGGACTGTCAAAATATGAATCCGAGTCCGTTTACCGAAAATGTTGGCTGAAATCAACTCAAATGAAGTTTTTAGGCAAAATTTCTTATTTCTATCAGTTTTCAACATAAAAGCTTTCCGGAATAACTCTCGGATTGCGCACACAAATCGAGAAAGGCGAAAACATAATTTTGAAGGTTTCGAATCACGAAATTAGATTTCAACACACGAGATAACCTATCGGGTCATCACATATTCATTTTTATACTAAATCGATCTTCTAAGTATGAAATATAACATCTATTTGTTATATCATTGCTATAAACTCTCTATTTCTTAAAAGTTCACACTTGATTGTTACTTTAATGATAATTATACTACACAAAGCAACCTATAAAAATAATTATAAAAAAAAACACTAATTTACTTATTTTGTATCTGAAAAAGCCACTAAAATTCTTTACTTTATTTTGTAATTGAAAGACCATTCTATTTTGCCATTGTAACTAAAGATTAAAGTCACTCCATGCTTTTCATTTACTTTTTGTTGTTATGGTATTTTTCTTTTCAATCCAATCATTTAAAAAATTAAAACATCCATTAGAATTATTTGCCAACTTCATTGAATTATTCGGTTTGTTGCTTTATAAATTTGTTTAGATACTTACTCACATATGTAACTTGTAGAACCTCTAATTGAAATAAATTAGCGTAGCTGATTCCAGATAGAGGTATAGTTGATCAGTGCATGTCGATGACAAGTATATATATATATATATATATATCAGAAAATAGCAAGAGCTTTCACACGAAAAATAAAATAAAAATAGAATCAAGTAATATCTATACCAAACCATAAAGAAATAGATATTTTTTTTCTTCTAATAGGAGTATTACCAAATCCCTTTTGAATTTGCTATCTTTTTATAGATATATAACCGAAAATATATGTTAATTGCCTGCTCTATTGTATATTAATTGAGTGTGGTTTCTTTTATGTTTTTTCTTAACAAGAAAAAGAGAAAGATCTAGCGGGTTGACTCATTGAGTAGGCCAATAAATAATTTTAACTTTTAAATNATTCGTAAAAAGAAAAAAAAAATGATGTTTTGGTGGGAGAATCAGTGATTCTTTGTAGCTGATTACTCACTGGTGTGCGCTACTACACACTCATAGAAGAAAACGAAGGAGGAGAAGGAGAAAGAGAAAGGGAGCTGAAGTTGTTTAAAAAGTGGGTACAAGTTAAAAGTTTAAAAAAAAATGGGTATAGGTTAAATGGGGGCGACCAAATAGGACCCTCGTGCAATTTCTACCTTTTAAATGGTTGGATTGAAAAGAACAATGCCATGTCAGCAGAAAGCAACCAATATGTCTCATGAAAGCATATAGTGAATTTACGATGGGTAAAGTATATCAACTTAGGTACAAATTTAAATAAGATAGAGCTCAATTATAATGAAAGAAATAGAGTGACTATTCCGTTACAAAACAATATAAAATAACTTTTTAAAATAATTTTTATTTATTTAGTGACCTTCTGAAAAATCAAACTCCTGAGATACCAGCCAAACCCCTCCTCCCCCCTCCCTTGAAATTTATCATCCAATATTTCACCTGTAACTAGTGAGAAAAGTACAATAAGAGCACAAAAATAATTCAAAATATGTGTAAAACACAACTTGTTGCATCATCATAAGTGATAGACTCTTAAGTACTTGTAATAAGTATTTATATGTAACTAGTATTACCTCTTATGTCGCAAGCAATTATCTAATTAAGTGATTTATTTAGGCAGCTCCATGATAGAAGCCACTGAAATAGTAGGTTACAAGATTTTATTTCTTATCTTTTCAATCCAATTATTTACGCAATGCTACAGGAAAGTTGTCATTTGTCCTATCCTCGTACAATGACATTCTCTCGTGTTCATTCTTAAAAAACTAAGTACAATATGCAATTGATTCAAGTTGATAAATGTATCTGATGTCACACGACAATTTTCCCATTATGATTCATGCTTCAATTTTTTGTTAGTTTACTTCACACAAAAAACTTGTTTTTTAGTCCATCAAAGATAATTAAGTCACAGTTTTTTGGACGCCATCAATAGATACCGATAGATTCTCTAGACATTTAAAGAAAATGAGTGAGATTCATTCAAATAAGGGTTAAATTATTTTTAAAAGAAGTTTGATAGTGCATTAATTTCATACCTTTTAAGTATATAATCCATACTCTTCAAAACTTCAATTCTTCACTTTAATATGTTTGTTGGCAATAGAGTTATCTAACCACTAGCATGTTTCATCAAAAAACAAAAAGAACAAAAAGAAAAGAAAAAGAGATTAGAGGGTGTTTGGCTAAACTTATAAGCTGGTCAAATTAATTTATAAGCACTTTTCGGTTTATCTACGCGTTTGGTAAATTTAAAAGTGCTTATAAGTCGAAAATAAGCCAAAAGTTATAAGTTGGTCACCTCCAACTTATGAATTTTTAGCTTATAAGTACTTTAAGTTTGACCAAAATTTTTACTATTTTTTCCTTAAAATATTCCCTTTTAGAACAAAACTCTTACATCGATACTCACCGCCTCACCATCACATTTGGAATCTAAAATTTTAAAGAAATTACGCCGTTATAAGTGTAAACAGTTCTAAGATTATTTAAGTCATTTTAACAGAAACAGAGTTTATCAGCACTTTTTTATCAAATATTGCAGCAACTTATTATCAATTTCAACACTTGTATCCAAACACGTAACTGCTTATTTAATAAATCACTTTCAGCACTAAAAAATGTTTTTCAGCACCTAATGCTTATCAACTATTTCAAATCAGCTAATCCAACCCTAAACTCCAAAGTCTAATGATATTAACAGAATCCCTTTCTCTTTTCATTCTCCAATGTTCTTCTAATGTCATAAAGGATCTTTTTTTTTTGTTTTTAAAAAAAAAAGTTACCTCAAGGAAGGGTATATACTTTCAAAGATGGAGGGGTATGGTATACCTCAGAATTAGTTAATGGTGTAGATCATCAGATATAAAAGTTTGAGGGGCATGATATACCTCAGAATTAGTTAATGGTGTAGATCATCAGATATAAAAGTTTGAGGAGCATGATATACCTTGTAGATCGTCACAAATAAAAGTTTGAGGGCCTTCACTTTCCCTTTAGTCCTCTACCAAAAAATAAAGATTTCGAGGATTCCTTCATCCGTACGTCTCTCTTCTCTTCTGGTAGGCGTCCAACCAATTACGACTATTTGCTTCATTCTCTTGTCTTCTTCTTCCTGTGCCACGAACGGATCACTATCATACACGATCATATATATATTCGAAACAACAACGGTCGGTCATATTTAAACAATTTTGTGAATCGGGTCAAATCTCGGATAAATTTGACGACTTTGTCCACCGAACAGTCCAATTTGATTGGGAAATTTAGAAAATAATCAGATTTTTCAATTGGTGTATTTCGGGTTAGGGAGAATGTTCAACGGCATGATGGATCCAGAATTGATGAGAATGGCTCAAGAGCAGATGAGTCGCATGTCCCCTGCTGATTTGGCTCGGATGCAGCAGCAGGTTCCTTTACTTCCATACCCTTTTCGTTAAAATTCTACAAATTTAAATTCGTAATTCTTTGTAGAAAGGGTATATTTGAATTTGAGTTTTAATTTGTTGCATGAATAAGTTACTGTTGTTCAGGTAAAATTAGACTTGGAATCCAATTTGATGAATTTTTTTGGTGCGTTACGAAAATTGAAAGAGGAAAACATTAAGGATTTATTCATCACCTTACTGATGGGTAATTAAAAGCATAAGGTGAGGAGTGGCTTGCTACTGGTGAATTATAGTCAGTCAGATTAAGATCCCTCGAAAAAGGAATAAAAAAGAGTTTTTGTGGATTATTTTGAGATTTGTTTTGGTTTGGAAGTTCTGATTTAATGGCTGGTAGCAGCCAAAGGTGTGGTCACACAGGTGGGAGGAGACCCATGAGGTCTCAGGTTCAAATCACCTTGCAAAAAACACTACTGATTTTTTCCCATCAGCCTAAGCCTTCGTAGGCAACTCTGCCCGGTACCTTAGTTGGTGGGAGATAGCAGGTAGCCAGGTACTCGGTGGAATAGTCGAGTTGGCATGCAAGCTGGCCCCGGGTACCACTGTCATAACCCCCCCCCCCCCCCCC
>ML242759.1:64131-91317 GCA_005239495.1 Nicotiana undulata | reverse complement strand
GTTGGGGGTGTTTGGGGGGGGGGGGAAGGTATCAACACCCAGTGTTTGGTATTCATATTAGGACACTAAATCAAATTTTATATCGCGTAAGGTATCCATTAAAGGGGTTAGCGTTCCCTGTAAAAAAAGAGTTCATTCACAAAGTTCGAATCAAAGATACAATTTTTCATCGGATATAGGTACTGAGTACTAACTCTATAAATAAAGAATATGGACAATTATAAATGTGGTAAAGTATAATGGCAAGTGCATAAGTAGGGCCATTGTGTTTGGTTATTTTTCTGAGTATTAAATAGTATAACGACAATGTTATTAAACAAGTGTATGATCAAAAAGCTGATACACTAGAAAATAACTTATGTTCATAAATGACATAAGTAAAAGGAAAACTCTCAATTTGGTGATCTGAAGATGATAAGGAGAATCACCTGCTAATCAGTACGTTTCATCACATATTAAAGCTTTTCAACTGTCACATTCATTTTACGAAGAAAATAAATATATGTACAAATGTAACATGGTGAAGTCCATATCTCTAGTACAGAAGAGATCTTAAACAAAAAAATAAGGAGAAAAATCCATGGCGTGTCCTCCTGAATAATCTTGTTCGATGAATTTTTACTCGCTTAATGGTGTCATACTTCGGTCAGATTTACTCCACCCGCCCTAAGAAATCATTAATCTTCAAATGCCAAATTAATATTCTTCAATTTCTTTTACATTTTCCCCTTATAATTGCACTCTAAGTCCTTACTTATTTTGCTTATACCATTTTTAATCCTCCTCCTTCTGAGATGGGGTCCTCCAAAATCCAGCTCCATAGAACCGGTCCCACATCTCCGTTTCAAAATCGGCGGCTTCTCGTACTCCGTCATCTTCACCGTCAAACTCCTCCTCGTTATAACCACCAAGCGAATCGCTCTTAGTTTTCTTCATCGCCTTCCATGAATCCTCCTCTTTCTTCTTATTCCTCAAAAGCCTCTTCCGCTTCTTCTTCCTCCACATTTTCCGGCACAGTCCCGTCGGAACTTTGTACACTGCCAAAACCAGAAAATGCATCACTGCACATGGACAACAGCAGCAGACCATCGCACACTCCGCCGCCGTCCCACCAACCACCTCTCCTATCCGTTTGTGAGTACTCACACTCCGCTGCTTCTCTTCTTCCTCCTCCTTCATTGTCCTTGATTCACGAAATCACTCGTTCGAGATTATCAAAACTCTGTAGTAAATGAATGACAGATAATTATGAAAATCAAATCAACAATCAATTTTTATTTATTTTTTAATTTGAAGAAAGAGATATTCCCGGAAAAGAAATCGGACTTTTCTGAAAAGCAGAATCCTTCGGTCAAAGGAACTTAGAAAATCATCGACTTCAGGGGAACCGAGAAAATCTAGAGAGACGTAAGAAGGATGGAGAGAGGTTATATTTCGGAGAAACGGAAAAGGGATCCAATTGTGATTTAATAATAAATAATAATAATCTGTCCTAAAAACATTAAGGAGAATTACGAGTTATACCCGTTGAAGCAATTATTAGTAGGAGTGCCCACAAATATTTAAAAACCCACTAAAAGATTTTATATAAATTTATAATCATATCGGTAATTAAGATTTAAGTTTAAAAATAATAAAACATTAAATCAAATCTATTATGGTATATTGAAACTAAATTATTTTCAGCATATTCACTAGTAAGATACAAAGTATTCTAGTGATTATGAATAACAAACTATAATATATTGAATATGTTTCTTTCGTATGATTAAGATTTTTTATTTATTTAATCTTCTATAGACTTTATTCTTGAGTCCCGGTTTCGTTAATATCTTTCCACTTGTGTGATTTATATTTTCTTTGCCTTTACTTAGTTACTTTTACGCTGTTATAGAATAGTTGATGGATATATACTCTAACCATTTTTCATGTTTTGTTAATTCATCGCCATTTAAACAATAAAATATCTTGAGAGTTTTGCTAAGTCATATAAAAATACGTATGTTATTACATTATACTTCTACTAGTGATTTTTATATGACAATTAAAAATAATATCGAAAATTAACCGAATCGTACCGATACAGAAGAAAAACCGATATGATTAAGACGGTTTCAACATGAATTTTGGTTATATATAACAGAATAACCGAAAAACTGATATAATATAAATTAAATAAAACAACTGGCCGAACCGAACGATTGATACCCCTAGTTATTAGGGTCTTCATTAGATTAGACTCTCTACATCACATTTTTTGGAGTGTGACTATTATTTGGACCCTACTTGAATGCGAGATGCTTTGTGTATCGATCTACTTTTTTAGGGGCCTATTTGCTTGCGAGAATGTATATCAAAGGATTGTAATTTTAAGATTATAATCTAGGGGTGGGCATAGTTTGGGCAAATCCGAAATCCGAATTTTTTAGATTTTGATTTGGATTTTTGGATTGTGGATTGGAGTTCGGATTTTATTTTTAAAAATTTTGGATTTTGGATTTGGGACTTAGAAATTTCGGATATTCGAAAATCCGAATATTTTTTTACCTTATATTTAGCCTTACCAGTTAGACATTAGCCTATTACGGCATTACCCATATACATTCCTAATACTAATAAATCTAAATCTTCAATAGTATCATGCCTATTAAACATTAGCCCGTATATCCAATCCAAATTACTAAGTCCAATATGAGATTGTCTGCCAAATCAAATAATATAGGGTTTTTCTTTTCTCTCACGTCTCACCCACACAGCCATACCATACGTGAGTTTGTAAATAGTGAAGAGTCAAGGCTGAAGTTGACTAAAGATTGAATTTTGAGGTTACCTTTCCCAACTAATCTTTTAATTTATAATAGTATAATTTGAATCAGTGTGATATATTGCATATTCGATTTTTTTTTCTTGAAGAGGCATTATATAGAGTCGAGAAGATATCAAAAACTAAAGCATATTTTGATTACCATATTTCTACTTCATTTAAATGATTATTTTTATGTCGAGTGTTTTCTATAAGCTCAACTTATAAGCTTAAAAGTCAGAACCGAAAATCCGAAAAATTCAATCCGATCAATCTGAAACCGAACTTAAATAATCTGATCCAATCCGAAATTATTTGGATTGAATTTGAATTGTAATTTCTTCAATCAGAAAATCAAAAATTCAAACCGCAATTTCATATTCAATCCGAAGTGCCCGAACACCCACCCCTATTATAATCCTTAGATTATAATGTCATTCTATTATATGAAATAATTAATACTACCAATATTTCGATTTAAATTTATCCCGATATTAATTAAAATCTACATTAAATATTTCATAAATGTAATCCTAAATTTTATACTAAAATCAGTATTAATATCTCGGTAATCAACGACACCTTAGCGTCGAAGTATCGCAGTTCTTTGGGGGGAAAATACTTCAAACTACAATTTTCTTATCAGAATTTAAAAACGTCTAAAAGTCGTAACTAATTTATTCTTAACATTTTGAATATATTCTACTAAAAAAAGAGCATTTTCCTGGACTTATTAAATTTGTAACTTTTAGGAAAATGAAATAATATGGCAATTCCTGCAATTATAACGTACTCTAATTTATGCGATTATTTGACTGGACATGTAATTTAAAAAAAAAAGAATTTTTTTTTAAATTTATAATATAAAATGAGATACATATATTTTATGTGATTATAAATCATTGAATAAAAGTAAATTATTTTCAAATAAAAAAAATCGTTTTTTTTTGCACGAATTAAAATAAAATAAATTTACATAAATTAAAACTGACGAATATTTAGTTTTCTGTCCGGAGTCAGTCCGACTATTGATGGTTAACAGAAGAGACAGGTGTCAGAAGAGGAAATTATTTATGCAATAATGGATTATAAAAAATGAAAGTCTGAAATTGGAAATTGAGTAGAAGATAGAGACAAATGAGTGAATGGATATATGGAAGCCGCGTCAGCAACACATTTAAAACACTGCTCTGATTCAGATTTGTGACGTTTCAACTGAATTAATGATATCCATCCCTCTTTTGACTAGCCAATTGGCATTCTTCTTTTTCTTCTCTTCGTACTACCATTAATTAACCAAAACAGCGAGATGTCTTAAAAGTCATTTTTGGTACTTACTCCCGTCCAAAATAAGTATTTTTTTATTTTTTTTTTGTTCAAAATAAGTGATTTTTTCGTATTTCAAGAATGAATTAATTATTTTTTTTCTATATTGTCCTTGAAGTAAATAGTGTTGGAGTATGTGTTAGAAGTATTTATGTGAGATAATAAAGATTAATATAGTCAATTTCATTGCTAATTAATGCTAAAAGATGGATTTCTTAATCTGCGTGAAAACAGATAAAAAATCACTTATTTTAGAGCGGAGGGAGTACATTTCATTTGATGAACATTAATGCCATCGATCCACAATAAGTGATGTATTAACCCTTTTTAAGATTCAAACTAACTAAGTGATTTTTTTAGATTTTAAGAACGAATTACTGTAATTATTATTTTTTAAATTAAATAATATTAGAGTATGTATTTTTTAATTATTAATTTATGTTAAAAGATAAATTTCGCATGCTTTGCATCTTATTAGTTGTACAATGTCAAAATATACAATAAAACAATTACATAAGAGAACAAATAGATGTAGCTAAAGGTAATAAATAAAAGTAGTCGCCTAGCAAGACAACTAATATGTGATACAAGTTACAATTAAAACGGTAATATCTCGAGTTTGTTTAATTTTTCTTATTTTAGTGGTACATATGTTACTTTATTGTTAATTACTTTTATTTTGAGTCATTTATGTGATAATATTTGACTAATATTAAATTTTCTAAAAAGAAGAAAGAGTCTTAACATGTAAGTTTATACTCATATTGATGGCGAGAGTTCCACACGTGCTTTCACATTTCTCTCTATCATAAAAGCGTGAAGTTTATTTTAAATGAGCCCCAACAAGCCCTATCGCTTTGTTCACTTTATTCATTTATCTTTTATTGTTTCCCGAATTAGTGGCCAATTGGGTATGTTGATACTATTGCTAAGTTTTAATAATGTACTTTCAGCACAGAGTACAGATTAATAAATTACATATGAAATTCTTGTGTTTATTGTTATTGAGTCACACTATGAAGATATGGTAGAGGGTGATGAAATCCAGGGTGAAGAGGAGCGTGTCTGTTTTTGAGAGCCAATTCGGTTTCATGTCGAGCGTTCAACTACAGAAGTTATTCGTCTGGTGAGGATTTTAGTGGAGTGAAAGGAAGTGGGCCTTGCATATGATATTCATTGACCTAGAGACTGTGTATGATAAAATCCAAGGGAGGTTCTGTAGAGGTATTTGGAGGTCAGCAGCGTTCCGGTTGCGTACACTGGGGCGATTAAGGATATGTACGGTGTTGCTAAGGCTCGGGTAAGGACTGTGGGAGGTGACTCGGAAAACTCCTAGTTATAATGGGGTTGCACCAGGGAGCTCTTAATTAGCCCTTTTTTATTTTTCTTGGCGATAGACGTTCTGACGCGACACATTCAAAGGGAGGTGCCATGGTGCATATTATTTCCCGATGACATCATGTTGATTGACGAGATGTGCAGCAGGGTTAACGCAAGGTTGCGGCCTGGAGGTTTGGTGACAAACCTTGGAGTTTAAAGGTTTCAAGTTGAGCATGATCAACATAGAATATTGATGATAGGCTCGGAAATCACGTTTTAACAATATTTCGCACTCTAATTACTACATTGTGATTGTATTTGAGCCTAATTGTTAGTAATTTATACTTATTACGTGTGTTATGTTGTGTAGGATGTGATTTCAATTTGAAAAGCAAATTTAGAACTAAAATGGATGAATTGGAGCTTTAAAGTCTGAGTAGAAGCCCAAAGAATTAAGCTGGGATCGTATACATGGTTCGAGGACCAAGTCTGGATGTTAAAAATTAAGAAAAATTAATTACTCCAATGCAAAATTTCTACAGAGTGAATTTTTTTAGCTCTCATGAAAATATCCACTAATGCGGCGCATGGTGCGCTGCCCGGGGCATCGTGTCTATGCATTTTCCTCAGAGTAATTTTCTACTTCGGCTTGGAAAGGGTAGTTCCTTCCAGACCTGCTTCTACATACTATAAATACACCAAAAATACGATTTTGAGAAGACTTTTGACCCGTGGAGCTTTTGGAGAGCATCGGAGTCTTCAAGACACGATATTTCATCTTCCTTCTACCAATTAAATACGTGAGTTTGGATTGTGACGTTGGATTAATGTTTTCTTATTCTTTAACTTTATTTGTGATGGCTTTCTCCATATCTATGGAGTATTTTACCTTAGGGTTGGACATGATTTGGTGACTTGGTTGTTGTTTATGGATTTGAAACCGTTAAATTGCGTGAATTTATTGGAGGAGCTTTAATATTAGTTGTGATTTATTCTTTATAGTATTTAATCGAAAGAGAAACATCTTATTGAATATTATTGCAGTGTATGCCCTAATTTATTTTGATGATTCTTTGAAGTAATTGAGAGAGCTATTTGAGTTACCATTTAAATTAGATTTAGAAATATTCCCGAGAAATTTCGCTTAGATCATTCCTACCAATAGATGCTTATAAGTTTCACCGTACTTCACATTAGTTTATTTGAAAGATTTAGATTTAAGAGAGAGGAATATGAATCGGAAGTATAAGCTAATCACCTATTAAATTCGTGAGAATCAATAGAACCTTAAGCGTGAAACATAATAGTGCCAAATTCAGAATAGCATTCTTGCATCTATCCTGTCAAAACTCTTATTCTTCGTCTTGATAATAACCTATTTCCCTACTCTCTAGTTCTCTATGATCAATTGTTAATTACTTTAATTTTAATAGTTAATTTTAGTTCATAGTCATTCAATCAAAGTATTAATTATCCTGAAAAGCGTTAAACTAGAAATTACTTAAAAATTATTTAAATCCAATCCATGTGGAGACGATAATTAAACTATACTATCTTTGGCTAGCAAGCATCAATTCGTGTTGTGTTTTGCGCTTGTCAAATAGTTGGAGTGCAAGGTCAATGACGTGACTCATAAAGCAGATGTGGATGTGAACCTTGATACTCAAGTTATCTCTAAGAGAGGTAATTTCAAGTATAATTCAAGGTTACAAGGCGATTGATGAGGATGTCATACATAGTATTGGAGCATAATGGATGATATAGAGGCTCGCATCCGGTGTTCTATATGATAAGAATGTGCCACCGAAATTTAAGGGTATATTCTACAAAGTGGTGGTTATACCAACTATGTTGTATGATGCTGAGTGCTGGCCAGTCAATAACTCCCTGTTTAGAAGCTGAAAGTAGCAGAAATGAGGATGTTGTGATGGATGAGTGGGTATACTAGGAGAAATAAGATAAGGAATGAAGTTATTCAGGACAAAGTAGGAGTGGCCTCCATGGAGGATAAGATGTGTGAGTCGATGCTGAGATGGTTCTAGCACGTTAAGAGGAGAATCATTGATGCTCCTATTAAAAGGTGTGAAGGTTGTCCGTGACGAGTTTGGGAAGAGGTCGAGGTAAGCCAAGAAAGTGATGGGGAGAGGTGACTAGGCAGGACATGGCGTTGCTTCAGCGCTTATTGAGGACATGACTCTTGATAGGAGGGTGTGGAGGTCGAAAATTAGGGTAGAAGTTTAGTAGATAATTGAAAGTTTCCCATTTTCTTACCAGTAGCACTAGCAGCACTCATGTACCTTCATATTCTTCTATCTATATTAAGTCATGTTGCTTATTCTCTTCAGTTTATCGTATTTCTCTGTTGTTACTATTTGATACTACTTTTTCCTTTCTTCTTGTTTTTATTCTCTCTCCTCCTCCTCCCCCTCCTACTTCTTTTTCTTCTTCCTCCTCCTCCTCCTCCTCTTCTCCCCCTCCTACTTCTTTTTCTTCTTCCTCCTCCTCTTCTTCTTCTTCTTCTTCTTCTTCTTCTTCTTATTATTATTATTATTATTATTATTATTATTTCTTCTCATTTTTTCTGAGTCAAATGATCTATTAAAAATATTCTCTCCCTTCACTAGGTAGGGGTAAGGTTATGAACCTCCCCAAACCATACCTACGAGAATATACCGGTTTATTGTTGTGTTATTGTGTATTATCAATCTAACTGTTGCAGTGTATTGGTAATTCCCTCTTTTCCTCTCCTCCTTTCTTTCCTCACTTCACTTGGTATGGTGCTCAATATCAAAGTTAAGCCAAATAAAATCTTAGGGGTCACTCGGCAGGATGTATCAAGAGAAAGTAATATGCGTATTAACTTTGATATTATTAATCCCTTGTTTGATAGTATTTCTCAACTTATGTATAACTAATATATGTATTAGTTATTCACCCTATTTGGCAGGGGCGAATCCAGCCCTTTAGTATCGGGTTTAACTGAACCATGAACCCAGTTTTTCTATTGCATTATATAAGTTTATGTGTAAAATTTATTAAAATAAATAAATAGCAGATATGAACTCATAACTTTAAAAATGTGATGGTTTAATGCCAAAAACCTAAAAGGTTGAACCGATACAGTTTAAATTCTGGATTTGCCTCTATTGTTTGATATTATCTTATGAATAACTAATACAAAGCAAATCATGACATTATAAATACCATAATTTCTAATGCATGGATAAGCACGTATACACCCTAATGCGATGCATGTTATTTTTTTAAATATCAAATCAAACAGTAACATAACTAATCCTAACATTACTAATCTTAATATTATTAATACACCATATTCAATGTTATTCTTACACACCCTGCTAAGCGACCCTGGGTATCTATGTAGCCTGAGTAGTCTAATTTCATATGTTGTGAGTATTTAAATCGTTAGACCATGAAAGAGGAAGATAATATTGAAGAAACGGTGCATTGAAAAGCATTACGAAGAAGAAGTCGACTAAACAAGCCAGTGGCTTTTGATTAACTATTTGATATTCGAAATTTACATTTACGTTAGAGAGCTCGTTATGAAAGGCTAAGTGTTTTTGCCAACAAGAACTTCATTCCCAAACTACAGGACCTCAATTAAGGATTAAAAAAACCTTTATCGTTCTACCTAGCTAAAACTGAGTGGAGACCAGTATATTATGGTAGGGTGAAAAAACTGTTGGTATTATGTGTTCAAAATCAGAAAATCAGAGAAGCAACTAAACGTTAGTGCAATAAACATAATTGTAAAATAATTCCGAGCCCACTGAATTCACAGTGCGTCCTTAAGGAATTTAATCCCCTCACTGTTGCCCAAGATATGCGGATTAATTCTTCCCAGGATAGAACGGAATAACTATTCTGTGATGGCGCCACTTCAAATCACAGAACTTCAGCGAACTCAACAAACGAAGCAAATCACACTTGACACTTATATTTATTTAGAAAATAATGCAACAAGTAGAAAAGAGGGGAGATGATTTCATATTTTTCATCTTTAAAAATGAGGCCAAGCCTCTAAATTTATAGAAAAAGAAAGGGTGAGATGAAGAAGTGCAATCCAAAAGGTACCTCTTCCATTTCCCATTCACACCCCTTAATAAAAATGCAACAATCCCCCACATGAATGGGGAATGGATATATGTGAAAAACATGCATGAAAATACCGTGTGATTCGCAATTAAGGATTAATCGCATCTGGATAAGTAGGTTTCCCTTTGAACTTTCTGTAGTGAACTTATGTCGGATATACTCGGTCAATCGGTAGATTTGATATCTTTGAACCGTCGAGCTTTGGTGTATACCTAGACAATCATAAGTCACACAATCAATCCTTAACCATTTTTGGTTATCACGGTTGTGTTCGTTTCAGCCATGAACACCGCCTTGTTTCATGAGTGCTTAGAGAATGGGCATTTACTTTCATTCCCCTTAAAGCGACTTACACTTCACGCTCACATAGGTGATTTCTAAACGTGTAATCATATAGACACACTATCTGGTCATATCCTGCCAGACTTAGAAAATCATTAAAAAGCTTTAAGCTTGATTGACTCATCAAAAAGCCTTAATGCTTTACCTTGATTTCTGAACATTGTCTTCATCACGAGAATGGGTTGAGTTATTTGACTATGTTGAACCGTCATTGATAACTTTGTTTGATCTCTTTGAACCTAGCTCTTGGGATCTCCAGTCTGCTAGGTAGAGTTACCACCATGATGACTTGTCGTAGGCCTTAGCCACATTCCCTTCGATGATCTTTCAACTGTCTCTCTAGATAGGCCTTTTGTAAGTGGATTCGACACATTATCTCTTTACTTTACGTAGTCAATTGTGATAACACCACTAGAGAGTAGTTGTCTAACGGTATTGTGTCTCCGTCGTATATGACGAGATTTTCCGTTGTACATAACGCTCCCAGCCCTGCCTATTGCCTTTTGACTATCACAATGTCTACAAATAGGTGCCAAAGGTTTGGGCCAAAGTGGAATATCTTCCAAGAAATTCCGGAGTCATTCAACTTCTTCACCGGCCTTGTCTAAGGCTATAAACTCATCCTCCACTGTAGAGCGGTCAATGTACATTTGTTTGGACGATTCCAAGACATCGCTCCCTCCACCGACTGTTTAGAATCGGTTGAACCAGTGATCTAATTTGCATCACTATACCCCTTTATTAACGCGGGATACTTATTGTAGTTCAAAACATAATTTGGAGTATATTTCAAATACTTCAAAACTCGTTTCATTGTCATGAAAGTTCAATGCAAACTTTTCTTATGTCGTAGACTAATACATATCGACTTTCGATTGCATATTAGATTATTACTACACTTAATGTATCAATCGTATATTATAAAAACAACTGGAATGATTGGCATCGGTTGTGGCCACAACCTTTTAATATATAACACATTTCGCAATCATTCCGTCATTTTCAAGCATTTGTATGCTATTTATTCATACGTCTATATGATATGCAAATTATAACACTTTCATTCATGAAACAAATCCAACTTGGAATGGATTTTGGTCATGTTCATCGGTTGGTTAACCTCATTATAGACCAACGTATTAATACATTTGTTCATGAACGGTCATGTTTATACAAAATATGTAAGCGCACTTTTCATGAAAAGTCACAGCCTTCCAGGTGACACCCTTTCATAAAAGAGCTAAACATTATAAATGTTCAAGAAAGAACAAAACATTTATGTAAAGGCACGTAAACAACTTTTGAATTTGTAATTTCATCACTAGCCATCACTAAGACTGAACAAGTAATGAATTCACCAACTGCCATATCAATATCCTTAAGGATTCGTGGGGTTCGAAAAATCATATCATCTAGTTCTTCCAAATAATATAGACATCACGTCTAACATTAGCTTTTGTTATGCATAAGCTAAATGCCCCCACATTTCACATGTTTCATGTGCCTTTTCTATTATTTGTTATCCACATATCATCCACATGACAATATTAATTGGTCAAATTTCACATGTCATTATTTGGGTGCTTGTTTTAGTCCGTAAAGTGACATAACATGTTGGCACACCTTCTTTTCTTTTTCAAGAACCACAAACTATTAGTTGTTCCATGTGAATTTCTTCCTCCAAATAACAATTAAAAAAGGTTGTCTTCACATACATTTGATGGATTTCAAGACCGTATATTGTAGCCAATGCTACTAACATTCATATGTACACAACTCGTAACTGACGAGTGTATGTCAAAATAGTCAAGACATTCTCATTGTCTAAACCATGTGGCAACTAATCTTGCCAACTATTTGTCAATAGTACCATCAAATTTCATTTTCCTTCTGAAAATCCACTTAGAACCCAACGGTTTATTTCCTGGAGGAAGATTAACCATTTTTTAAAGTATGATTACTTAATATGGATTATGACTCACTATTGACTGCTTCTTTCCGAGGAAAACATAATTTTCTTCCAAATTTTGAAGCTCATTTTCTAACAAGAATGTCAGAAAATCTGGTCCAAAGGAAGTAGTTGTCTTTTGACGTTTACTACGTCTTGGATTCACCTCATTAGGTGTACTTTACTATGCTTCCCAAGGTCATATTTAGATATTTCACTAGACGACTCACATTCATTTTTATACGGATAAATATTCTCAAAGAATTCAACATTATTTGATTCGATTACCGTATTAATATGAATGTCGGGATTTTCTGATTTATGAACCAGACAACGATATGCTTTACTATTTCTTGCATATCCTATGAAAACGCAATCAACTGTTTTCGGTCCAATCTTCACCCTTTTGGGTTTAAGAACTTGCACTTTACCCAAATACCCCCCNAAGTACCCCCCTTTTTTTGGGCCGGCTCTTCCCCTTTTTGGGTTTGTGAATTTTCCCTTTCCCCCAAATCCCCCCCCCCCCCCCCCACTTGGAAATATTTCAAGTTGGGTTTTCTTCTTTTTCATTTTTCATATGGAATGAATTGTGTCTTGCTCTGGGGAACGCGAATGAGTATTCAGTTAGCTGTAAGCATAACTTCCCCCTACAAGTTTTAGGTAAACCAGAACTTATCAACTAGGCATTCATTGTCTCCTTTGACGCTCTAGTTTTTCTTTCCGCAATTTCATTAGATTGCGGTGACTAAGGGGCGGTCGTTTGATGAATAATTTCGTATTCCAACCAAATTTATTCAAAAAGAGATTCATATTCGACGCCCCTATTACGTTGTTGAGCCAAGCACAAGAACTGTATCTTCAAACCAATCTGACCCATTCAAAATATAAACGATGAAGTTTTTAATCTTCAAACCAATCTGTCCCATTCAGAAATTAATAAATGGTGAAGTTTTTAATCTTCAAACCGAGTAACATCTGATACAACTAGATCTAATAAACGGTGAAGTTTTTAATCTTCAAACCGAATAATATATGACACAATCAAATTTAATAAATGATGAAGTTTTTAATCTTCAAATCGAATAATAAATTAGAGTAAAAAATCATTAAGATTTTAATCTCCAAAACGAGTAGAAAGTCACTTAGACTTTAATTTTCAATAATGAATAGAAAGTCACAAAGACTTTAATCTCAATGAACGAGTATAAAATCACGCAGATTTTAATCTCGAAGCAGGGGTAGAAAATTATGAAGATTTTAGTCTCCATAACGGGATAGAAAATCACGAGAATTTTTAGTTTTCTCCAAAATAGGGGTAGAAAATCACAAGTGTTTTAATTTTATGTTCAAATGGCTTTCCAACTAAACCATTATAACCCCTAAACACTTCAATAATTTGATATCTTATTCTTATCAAACTAACATATGTATATCTTTATTGAATCTAAATGATATACATATTATTTTCTTGATCTCAAGAATAATTTTCAAGTATTCATGTAAGCCTAATGCACATCTTACAAACCTTGAGAATAATCTGTCACATAATTTATGCATGTTACCAATTGTATATCAACTACTAATAAGTTTTCATATAGTCAAAAGAATAACAAATTAATCGTAAATACATGTTATTCCTAGTCATGCATATATTCAAAATATGTAATATGAGATCATCACATAATAAACATCCACCCTTACATTTACAGAAGCAAGATATAAATGACAAAGGGTAGAAAAGAAAGCAGAACTCGGTATATTGTCACTTTAGCCTGCACTGTTTTTACAGTGATAAAATTGTGACTTTTCTGGCCATTAGCACTCGTCATAATGGTTCCATGTCCTTGTTAGGAACAATTTGAAAGTGGTGGCAAACCATCAGATTTGCTTTCCTTGTGCCGTTAAATATATTATGGTAGGGTGAAAAAACTGTGGGTATTATGTGTTCAAAATCAGAAAATCAGAGAAGCAACTAAACGTTAGTGCAATAAACATAATTGTAAAATAATTCTGAGCCCACTGAATTCACAATGTGTCCTTAAGGAATTTAATCCCCTCACTGTTGTCCAAGGTATGCGGATTAATTCTTCTCAGGATAGAACGGAATAACTATTCTGTGATAGCGACACTTCAAATCACAGAACTTCAGCGAACTCAACAAACGGAGCAAATCACACTTGACACTTATGTTTATTTAGAAAATAATGCAACAAGTAGAAAAGAGGGGAGATGATTTCATATTTTTCATCTTTAAAAATGAGGCCAAGCCTCTAAATTTATAGAAAATGAAAGGGTGAGATGAAGAGGTGCAATCCAAAAGGTACCTCTTCCATTTCTCATTCACACTCCTTAAAAAACGCAACAAAAACATGTAAGAACATACTCTACCGTCTCATATTATTAGTCGTAATTATTAAAAATAGTTATCCTAAATTATATGTCACTTAAGAAGTTCAAGACAAAGTTGATATCTTTTTCCTCTTTTACTCTTAGTAATTAACGTTGAAGACTACAAACACTTCAATTATGGATACTTTGTTCAAATACCAATGACAAAAGATTAAATATTAAGACATGAATAAGGGTAAAGTAGTCAAAATTTTATCCTAATTAATTTTTCTTAAGTAACGTGTACAAGAGAACCATTACAGATAATATGAGATAGACAGAATAAGAGAACATGATGTCACTCTTTGACCCACCAGCTTCCGTCGTCTTTGACTATATAATGCATCCTACATTGTCGGCTAACTATTTTATCATATTTTGGTAAATAAATCAAAGTGTACTAACCATGCATAATGTCACGACCCAAAACTTACTATAAGTCGTGATAGCGCCTAACATCGCCGCTAGGCAAGCCAACAATGAACAACCAACTTTATTGCGCATTTTATGATTTTTGAAATCATGAATTTTATTATATAAGGAAGTCTATGCAGTAAAATCGTCACGTAGACTTTAAATAGAAATGATAGTAAAGGTGTGCAAATTCTACGTAAAATCACTGCCGCATCTTGAATATCCCAAGACCCAGTGTCACAAGTGCATGAGCATTTACTAAGGAGTATGATAATAATACAACATCTGTCCAGAATGTAAATAAGACAGGATAGAGTAAATAGTACGATGGAGACTCTGTGGGCTGCGATTCGTAGCCTGAAATGCAGCTCACCATAAAGTCTCCTCAGCAGTTGTGCCTTCGCACCAAGATAACCACGAATTGAACTTGTCAGATCCTGCACATTTAGTGCAGAAGTGTAGCATGAGTACGCAAATAAAAGTGTACCCAGTAAGTATCTAGCCTAACCCCGAAGAAGTAGTGACGAGGGTTCGACATCGACATTACTAGAGGTCCAATAAAGCAATATAATAAATACAAGCAGATATGAAGCTACAACAATAATGGGGAAAATCTGTAAGTTACATAATCTTCCAAAAACATTCTTTTAAAGGTGTGAATTTCTCCGTCTTGTATTCTACCTCAACAACTCAGACATGTCAAGTGTCAATATCAAACGGATAAGAAATACCATATAGAATGTCAGGCTTCAGTGGAAGGATAACCTCGTGAATATTCGTACTGCCGGCGAAATAACACACGATTATGCCGAGGTCGTTCGACTCAATGCAGAATAATGTGTACACTGAGGCGTTGGGCACACTCCACAAGAAGGGAAGGAACTTACCAAATTATGAGACACTTGCTTACAATACCGTACACGAGCACAAAGTGAATATAGCCTTTACTGTTTCTCAAATAACTTTCCAACATCTTAAGGTGATAAGGCTCGGCCTAATATATGCGTATATTTCAAAATCAATTTCAATTATAAATTCATTTAATTAAGCCAACAGAATGAGTTCAAATAATTCAAATATTACATGATAAAGTCCTAAGTCTACCCGAACATAACATGTTGCTACGTACGGACTCTCGTCACCTCGTGTGTACGTAACACTCACAACTAGTAGCACATAACAATTACATCATCTAGGGGGTAGATTCTCCCTGACAAGGTTGGACAGGAGACTTACCTCGCTCCGAAGTTTCAATAACCGGCTCCAATGACTCTCTAACGCTTCCATCCAAAGCCAAATGATCTGAAACTAGTCAAATAATGTGAAAATCAATCAAAATATACTCCAATGCTTATAATTAATCAATTTATAACACTTCCCAACACTATTCGAAAATTCAATAAAGTCAACCCTCGGGCCCAAGTACTCGGATTCCGAAAGTTTTTGAAGATAAACTTTACTCATAACGCCACGAACTCAAATGATTTATTCCTAATTCCATGTAAACTTTCTTGGTAAAAATCCAAAAATACCAATTTCTAGGTTTCGTTCAAAATTTCACAATTTTTATTAATTTCCATGTTTATATCCTTGTAGAATCCATGTAGTTAGCTAACAATATGCGGGAATTACTTACCTTGCAGTAGATAATGAAAATCACTCCTTGAAGCTCTCCAAATATCGCCCCAACCAAGTCAAAATGAAAGAAAATGGGCCAAATCCCGTATAAATCCAAGTCTGCCCAGGCCCGTGCTTCTTCGCGATCGCGGTAGCATCTTCGCGATAACCTAGGCTTAAAGTCACTCCTTCCAAAATTCCTCTTCGCATTTGCGTCACCTACACCGCGTTCGTGATGCCTCCAGGTCCTGATGCTTCGCGTTCACGGTTACACAACCACGTTTGCGAAGGCTTAACACCTCCAGGCCCCAAGCTCCCTTTAATCCTTCTTCGCGAACGCGTGAAACCCTTCGCGTTCGCAATGAACAAAACCAGACACCAGCACCAACAACTGCAAATCACCCTAACTTGTTCCGAACCCATCCCGAAACATACCCGAGGCCCCTAAGACCCCGTCCAATCACATTAACCAGTCCCAAAATATGACACGCTAAATCGCACCACACAACATCATAACTAAAAATCTATGATCAAAACCTTTCTTTAAACTTTCTGATAGAAACTAAGCGTCCACCAAACTGCATAGAGAACCTGGTTCTCTATCAGTTCCCACGGTAGGCAATAGACTGTAAAACCAAACAGTATAAGAAACGAGGTTCTCTATTTGTTTCCACAGTAAATCGGCAGTAAATAAAGAACACAGGATTTTTACGTGGAAAAATCCCTACTCAAGGGGATAAAAACCACGACATACACGAGTAGAATTTCAACTTCACTAACTTGAAATACACCTATTACAAGCCATTTTGTAATTCTATTACAAACTTCAACCTCACTAACTTGTATTATACCTATTACAAGCCACTTTGCAACACACTTATTACAAAGACTTCAACCTATGACTAACTCTAGTCACAACACAAACTCAAATGTTTATGATTTACAAAAGATCTTCTACAGAAATGCTTCTAAGTAAGCTGGGTAGAAGTTAAAAATGAAGAACAAATAACAAAGACTCAACAAACCTAAGGACGTAAGATATCTTCAATCTTTGGATCTGGTCCTTGAGGTTGCAGTAACTTTGTTCTTGAGAGATGTGGTGGCTAGCACTTGAGAGAGTATTTCCTTTTTGTTTTCAAGTGTTCAAGTAATTGTTTTACCTTCCTTGATGTTAATAATACATGTGTGACAACCCTTACAATGATGTAGGCAAGGTAGGTAAAAAACTTTCTACAGAAAGTTGACTGCTGCACTGTTCCTGTATTGTAGTGCAGGCAACAACTTTTCAGCTTGAGAGTTGACTTCGTATAGTCACCTAGGGAACTCGTAGGAACCTGTTCCCTCATCTATTCCTTTGACTCTGAAGAGTTAGCCATATCCCAAACTGGATCCCAACCTGAAACCTTTTGATCTTAAGGTCTTGATAATGTTTAAAGCTGTAGAGTTGACTATACGACGACCGGGGGAACTGATCCATATTTGTTCCCTCTGTTGTTCTCTTATCTAATTTTCGTTGAGAATTGAACCAAACATCTGATGGTTACTTTGAACGCAAGAGAACTAATTTTATCAGGTTCCTTATTTGGTTCTCTCATGAAGTTTGTCAAATCATCAAAACAAAAGACGCATAACTTAACAATTTCCCCCTTTTTGATGATGACAACCTTAGAATTGATATTCCCCCTGAGAACCAGATCTCCACATTGTTCCCCCTGCGAATCAGCCATATTCCCCATGAGAACCAGACCAAAGGAACTGATCACAACTGGTTCTTTAAGATTGTTTGGCAAATCATCAAAACACAAAATAACATAACTTATCAATTTCCCCTTTTTTGATGATGACAAACCTAAAATCAATGTTCTCCTTGAGAACCATATTCCTCACATGTTTCCCTGCGGATCAGACCTATAATCAACATGTTATCAGCAACGTTCAACATTCCCCCTGCGAAGCAGAGCTATCTTTCATGCACAACACATCATATTAATTTGATTCTATTCCTCTCCCATGTTGACACCTATATAACTTCCCCATTTTGTCATCATTGAAAAGAATAATAGAAGAAGCACAACCAAAAAGAAGTTCAGTAACATTAACTCATGCCACTTGGGCAACACAACATAAACAATAATAAGAACAACAAGTGAATGTCATTGCACAAAATAGAGTGATTGCCCATAGTAGAGTAATTATAATAAAGGCACAATAATTTCAACAATACATAATATGACAATTTAAATAACTAAAGTACCAAATACATCAAACATAGGGATCAAAAGAATATAGGAATTCAAGGGAATTTGGAAGGAGTGAAAGACATGGATCACTGGGCAGGAGGAAAAAGTAAGGGGCTAAGGCTTTGATGAGCTTGTCCATTCGTTTATTCACAATCTTTTGATAAATGATCATTTGTTCTCTTAGGTCCTCCACCTATTTCCTCAATCTTTCATTCTTACCTTTCAACTTAGCATTATGTTCTGCCAAGGGTCCACGGGGACCTGGTTCTCTACCTATATGAGCAGGCTAAACCATCAACCAGGCCACCAAGAATCTCCCCAAGCTTCTCCTCATCAAGAACAAACTCAGTTCCATGCACATATAGCATCAGAGTATCACATACAACATAGAAGTTTTTACTTCTTCTTCATAAACATTGGGACTTGGAGGAACAAATAGGTGATTCTATTTTATTTTATTTTGGAAAATCAACAATGTCAAGAAGTTCCTCCATTTTTCAGCAATATCAAAGTCAACACTCTGCCTAACAGCACATTTGAGACTTCAGAGTCTTCTACCTTTCCAAACCCGATAAGTCAACCTTTTGCTTATGTAAGGAACCAGGTTCCTCACTCACACTACCCTTTCTTTCCCTGAGCGGCCATGTCTCCCTCTTCTTCTTCTCAATATGTTCACCCTTATCATCTGCTGTATCTTTCTCACCCAACTTTCTTTTCTCAATTTGTTTTTACAAGTGAAGATTTTTCCACTTCATTCTGTCTTCCACAATCACCACATCAGCAAGTCACATCAATTAGCCTACTTTTCATCAATCATTCTTTTTGAGATAAGGTTGATTTAGTTTTAAACAAAAGAATCGGTTTTGGTTGGGTGTGAGAGAAGGAAATGGTTTTTCCGGACAACAAGTCAGTTCATAAAAGGTTTAGCATTTTGGACTTCAAAAGTTTGGAGAGAGATGGGAATAAATTAATTACATTACACTTCAACAGTTTATAAAGGCATATAAGTATTGAAGAGACTATTAACCTAAGTCATAAGAACCAGGTTCCTTGACGATTTTTGAAAATTTGAGAAAAAATTCATAGAAAGGTAATGTCACTCTTACTTGTTTTGTCCTGAAACTTCCATGTGTGTATACCAGTAACAATATAGATTTGAGTTAGATGTCGCCAAAAAATACACTTTATAGCATTGTACCTTTCCTTCTTAACATAACCAATCCTCGAGGGACCAGGTCCTTAGTTAAGCTTGATCAATCACAACTCTAGACGATTTCTTTCAAAGTGTTCACTACTCAGCGCCTTGGTGAAGATATCTGCTACCTGGTCCTCCGTCTTCCAGAACTTCATCCCAATAAGAACCTTTTCAACATTATCCCTCAAAAACTGATGTCGCACATCAATGTGCTTGTCCTCTTGTGTTGTACCGGGTTCAAGCTGTAAATACACCAAAGTCTTCAAGATATTGCTTGATATGTAGTAGTTGAGCACAACAAGGAGCAAAAACCACGTATTCAGCTTCAACAGTAGAAAGAGCCACACAGTTTGTTTCTTTGCACCCTATGAGATCAAGCATGACCCCAGAAAATGTGTCGTTCCAAATGTGCTCTTTCTATCCACCAGATATTCAGCATAATCAGCATCAGCATATCCAACCAAGTCAAAAGTATTTTCTGAAAAATAAACGAGGACCAGGTCCTTCGTTCCATTAGGATACCTCAAAATTCTCTTAGCAGCCTTCAAGTGAGAGTCTTTTGGGCCAGGTTCCAATCATTGTTCTGTCTGAAGGCCTAGGGACGAGGTGCCACACTTGGTTCCTCTCAACTGATGGAGTTATTCTTGCATAGCAACTATCCAGTTTGAATTTTTCAATGCTTCTTTGATATTCTTAGGCTCGATTTGAGACAAGAACGCTGAGAGGGAAACCATGTTCCTTGCCTTAGAACTACGTTGAATACCAAATTCTAAGGGTGTGATACATTTTGAAGGGATGTGAACTCTTTTGCTTCTAGTGGGATATTTGAACTTCAGAATTTGAAGGACCAGGCTCCTCTATACGTGAATCATTATTGACATCAACATAATCATGAATTACACTCTTTTGCTATGCATCAGGAGTACCTAATGTAGCATCAACAACCCTATGTTCAGCTTCAGTCGAGGTGATAGAGGGACCAGGTTCCTCTATGCCTTTTGGAGATTCTGCTGCATCTCCTTAATCGCTTTGCTTGACTTGACTCATCAAATCAGTCTTTCCATTTGCAATATCTATAACTTCATCATGAGCATTTGTAAATTCTCCCTCTTCATCCTTTTTGATATGTGGCCATTTTCCACCTTTGTTGAGAACAAAACATTTTGCATCCAAAGGCTCCCGGGTAAGTCAGCGTTGGTTTTCTCCCATTGAGCAGTTCACAGAGAGACTTTTCAAGAAGAGACCTGATCATGCATTTGTTAATTAAGTAGCAAGGAGTGTTGAATGCTTCGCCCATGAACCAAGTCCTCTATAACCGGCTTGTTCAGCAAATAAAACTCGCATGCCCCAGTCGTCTGTGCCATAACTCTACATCATCATCAATGACATTTAAGCATGTTATATCACCGCCATTCAGTGAATCAAGGTCTGCAACATAGATATTATTGAATATCTTGGCTATCAATACAATTTCACCAATTTTAAGATTGGTGAAAGTGCAAGATTTGGACAAGAACTTCACTTCATTTTTCCTTATCACATATTGGAGACACACTCAACAAGCTATATTTCAAGCCATTCACATAGTACACATTTTCAATTGCATGGGAGAGTGTTTTGTCAATTTTGCCAACAACAAGAACATTGCCTTCTTGTTGTTTCCAAAGGACACACTCCCACCTTGGAAGGCCTAGAGTGAGAGAAAATCATTCATTTTTCTAATTTTGTGCTTAGAGCAGCCACTATCCATGTACCATTTTTTTTACTGCTACCTCTCACTTCAGCCTGCACACTAAATCAATGATTAGACTTAGGAACCCAAGCCACCTTGGGTCACTTATAATGATAGACGGGCGGATCAAACTTCTTTTTGCCCATGCAGGCATCACATATTTTCTTTTCAGGGAACCAAGTTCCTCATCAGTAGGCCTCTTTTCGACAAAAAACTTTGTTTTTCTGCAAAGACTGAATTTTAGTTTAGAAGAGTCCTTGTAATGACCCGTTTGACCACAGTGAGTGCACAACCTATTATCAGCCACAATTACATACTTACTATGGGCATTATAGGAGGTTTTAGCCTTTTGGAACCCGATTCCTTGTCTGTTCTCACCATTACTCTTGTACATAGACGTTATTACATTAGAGGACTAGGTACAATTAAGTGACTTATCAAGATCATTTTTAACCCTTTTCAAATTCTCCTGAAGTTGTCTATTCTTTTCAAGCTCAAAAACAAGACTTGTTTTAACTTTCTTAAGCTCGCTCTCAAGCTCAAGTTGAGCCTCACTAGCCACGTCTTTACCCTTAGTGATGTCCATCCATTTTTTCGTTTGGATTTTCAATAAGTTATTTTCTCTAGTTACTTCTTCCACTTGTTACTTCAAATCTACAATGGAAACTACCATATTATCCCTCTCTTGTTCTATGTCACCAATTTCTTCTATTAAAGCATATTTCTCATTAATGAGGCTATGATAGGCATCAGTCAATACATTTGCTAAGGACATCAATTTATTCTTAGAGTAAGTTTTCAAATTTCTTTGAACATCAAGAAAACTTGCCTCATCTTCCTCCTTGTCCTCATCATCATCAGATTTGGCCATGAGTGCAAAGATTGACTCATATTATGAAGATCCATTGTCAACAACCATCATAGATGTATCTCCTTGGTCATCTTCTCCTTCAGATTCACTGGAGGAATTTCCCAGTCAGCCAAAGCTTGTTTCACCATGTTGTCAGCAACATCTCTTGTTTTGAACCTTTTGTCGGGAACCTGGTTCCTCTCATCCGCCTTTTCAGTATTGGCTTTGTAATGATCCTGAGTAGTCCCTTCGTGAGCCGTTTGAAGAGATTCCCAGATTTCTTTGGCAGATTCACATGCCGAGATACGATTATACTCGCCCGGTCCAATACCACACACAAGAATCTTCTTCGCCTTGAAGTTCTTCTCAACGACTTTTCGCTCAGCACCATTGTATTCTTTTCTTGTCTTCGAAACAGTCTTTGTTCCCTCTCCAACCTTCATTGGGACAAAGGGACCATCACAAATCACGTCCTAAATCTCGGAGTCTTCAGCCATAATGAAGTCATGCATTCTTGTTTTCCACCAACCATAGTATTGACCGTTGAATCTTGGGGGTCTATAGGTTGATTTTCCTTCCTCGAAGTTTGGTGGAGCAACCATGATGAGGATCCTTTCTAGGTGTTAACCTTTTAGAAGGAACCCGCTCCGATACCAATTGATAGAAACTAAGTGTCCACCAAACTATATAGAGAACCCGGTTCTCTATCAGTTCCCACGGTAGGCAGTAGACCGTAAAACCAAACAGTATAGGAAACCAGGTTCTCTATTTGTTCCCACAGTAAATCGGCAGTAAATAAAGAACACATGATTTTTACGTGGAAAAATTCCTACTCAAGGGGATAAAAACCACGACCTACACTGGTAGGATTTCAACTTCACTAACTTGCAATACACCTATTACAAGCCACTTTGTAATGACTCTATTACAAAGACTTCAATCTCACTAACTTGTAATACACCTATTACAAGCCACTTTGCAACACATTTATTACAAATACTTCAACCTATGACTAACTCTAGTCACAACACAAACTCAAGTGTTTATGATTTACAAAAGATCTTCTACATAAATGCTTCTAAGTAAGTTGGGTAGAAGTTACAAATGAAGAACAAATAAAAAAGACTCAACAAACCTAAGGATTTAAGATATCTTCAATCTTTGGATCTGGTCCTTGAGGTTGCAGTAGCTTTGTTCTTGAGAGATGTGGTGGCTAGCACTTGAGAGAGTATTTCCTTTTTGTTTTCAAGTGTTCAAGTAATTGTTTTACCTTCCTTGATGTTAATAATACATGTGTGACAACCCCTAAAATGATGTAGGCAAGGTAGGTAAAAATCTTTATACAGAAAGTTGACTGTTGCACTGTTCCTGTACTGTAGTGGGTGCAGGCAGCAACTTTCCAACTGGAGAGTTGACTTCGTACAGTCACCTCGGGAACTGGTAGGAACCTGTTCCCTCAGTTGTTCCTTCGACTCTGAAGAGTTAGCCATATCCCAAACTGGATCCCAACCTGAAACCTTGTGATCTTAAGGTCTTGATAATGTTTAAAGCTGTAGAGTTGACTATACGATGATAGGGGGAACTGATCCATATATGTTCCCTCTGTTGTTCGCTTATCTGATTTCGTTGAGAATTGAACCAAACATCTGATGGTTACTCTGAACGCAAGAGAACTAATTGTATCAGGTTCCTTATTTGGTTCTCTCATGAAGTTTGTCAAATCATCAAAACAAAAGACGCATAACTTAACACTTTCAAACATTCAAACTTTGACAACGCGTCCGATTCATACTTAAACAATCCGGATTGACGGCAAACATTACGCACGAGTCACAAATCACGATACAAACCTATTCCAAGGCTCGAAACCCCAAACAGACGTCGGTAACACCTTCACTTCAAATCAAACTTTAGAAATTCTTAAACTTTCAAAATGCTAATTTTCTATAATAAGCGCAGAAATGCTCCCATACCACTCGATAATCAATTTGAACATATGCACAAGTCCAAAATCATCATACGAACTTATTGGAACCTTCAAATCCCGATTATGAGGTCGTTTACTCAAAAGTCAATCCTTAGTAATCTCTTCCAACTTAAAGCTTCCGAAATGAGAATTTTCCATCCGAATCAACTCTGAATTTCTCGAAATTCAATTACGTCTACGAATACAAGTCATAATACATGAAATGAAGCTACTCAACGCCTCAAACCGCCGAACGAAGCGCTAGAGCTCAAAACGACCTATTGGGTCGTTACACATAATCTTAAATAAATACATCATGTTAAGGTGATACTAATGATTAACAATTGTGTATTAATTTGGTAACACAAATAAGGAGATAAATTACTGATTATAAAATAAAATTTGTACAAATTTTTATAATACTTATATCATAAATAACTTGTTATAACAATTTGAAGTTGTTAATGACAAGGCCCCTATATAAGTTACATTGTAATACCGTAAAACAACTTGTAACTAGACGTATCTAATTTACTCTAGTATATTATTTTTTTCCCTGCTCGTATAGGTTGCTTGAGAAAATGATGAAATAGCTTGTTAATATGGATTTCTTTTATTAAAGCTTAAAGAACCGAGGTACATTCCGTTTTTTTTTTTTTGCATTTTCAATTACTCCGATTAGGAGTTTGAGTCGATGATGAGGAAACTGAGTAAACAACCATTGTTGTATTCGTAGAATGGAGAGGGACGAGAACAGTCTTCAGACTTTACCTGTTATCAGACACATCCGGTTAAGGATACCCACTTCGGTGGATCTTACCCAATTTTTAACGTTGAGCTGAAGAGAGAAGCCAACAGAACATTTATGCATTCTCCCTCTAGAATGAATTCCCAGTCCTACGAACCCTCAAACACAATACCACCAAAACCACTCAATCTCGAGCAGACAAAAACCACAAAACATGTCGTAGAAGACAAAGCATCATTCAAAGACATGCTAGTATCCTCAGACCCAATAATCGTTGCATCCAATCTGAACCAATCCCATATAGAGTTGGCAGAAACTCCCTTAGAAGATGGAACGTTTGAGCATTTAATGAGTTATAACACACGAGGCATCAAAAGAAATTCCCTAACTGAGGAAGATAGGTAGAGAATTTACAAACCTTGGAAATTCTCTATCATTATGAAGCTCTTTAGAAAGCGTATACTACAACATTACTTGAAAAAGAAGATCCAAGATCTATGGCGTCCTACAGAGTCTTTCTCACTAATTGATCTAGGTGAAGATTACCACGTCATCAAATTTAATAGAAAAGAGAATATGGAAAAAGCCCTTAATCAAGGACCATGGTTTATTAATGTTTACTACCTCTCCATTACGAAATGGAAGCCAAATTTTGTAGTCACAAAAGAAAAATTAATTGTTTCAGCGGTATGGATTAGATTACCACAACTACCAACTGAATTTTACGAAGGAAAAGTTTTAGAAAAAATTGGGAATGCCATTGGGCGTTTATTAAAATCGATGCATGTACATCAACCATAGCCCGGGGTCGTTATGACAGGCTTTGTGTAGAACTACCATTGAAATTCCCAATGCAACCTTTTATATACATTGGCGCCATAAACAATATATTCACTATGAAGGTGAAAATTTTCTATGCAAAAACTGTGAAAGACTTGGACACACATTAGGCCAGTGCTCTCATATATAGAAGGAAATTAAGGAAAGCTCATCCCCAGACAAAGAACAGTCAACTGCAAAAATAGAAGATTAGAGGGGAAATGGAAAACAGTATCGTTCAACAAAGGTAAAGACAATTTCCAAAGAGCAATCCAAAAAGCCTCAACAATTTAATGGAGAATCACAATATCCCAGGTATCACTGTTAAACTGTTCAATGCAAATACAGGTAAGTATATGGATACTCAAATCTTGCAATATAAGTCGAAAGATCCTATTAAAAAACTTGAAAATACTAGTGGAAAATTCCTAATAACTTGTCTATGGAGAATATCACCATTCCGATCCAAAACAACTCCTCACTCCTTGATAATGAGCAAATGGTTTTGAGTAAAACCACTAAAAATAAAAAGCAAAAAAAATATTAAATTTTCCCCTATATATGAACACTTATTTACTCAAACGGATGATATAGACACGTTGGACACTAACGTGTCAAACTTTAATATTATCCAAAAAAAATGCTATGCATATAACCCCTCTCCCCCCCTAATAATTTAATTAGCCCCTACACTAATTATGACACCGCCCTATTTACAAACCAATTAAATCAAGACTCAATAGTTAATCACCCTATAAACCAATCTATCAAATATAAGTTACCCTACAAAGGCCTAAAAGATACTCCGCCAAAGCATGTCGTCCAAGTGTCCACTAAAGACTCTTGTGAAGAACAAATGGATTCACCCCTAGAACACGAAATTAGCCCCTACACTAATTATGACACCGCCCTATCTACAAATTAATTAAATCAAGACTCAATAGTTAATCACTCTATAAACCAATCTATCAAATATAAGTTACCCTACAAAGGCCTAAAAGATACTCTGCCAAAGCATGTCGTCCAAGTGTCCACTAAAGACTCTTGTGAAGAACAAATGGATTCACCCCTAGAACACGAAATTAATACCATATCCATTGAAGATCTTGCTATAAAACAAATTCTTGCCCACTCAAACGACATGCAAATTGAAAATCCAATCATTACCTTAGTTATTAATCCTCCTTCTACCACTGGTGATTCAATTACCACGCCTGCCAGTGGCATCCTTAAAAATCAACAACCATACAAAATGCCAAAGATCCCTTCCACCCTAAGAAGAAGACACAGACTCATTCAAATTCTGAGACAACATGGAGCTCAGAATATGAAAAACCTACCTCTCCCCCCCCCCCCCCC
>ML242759.1:52939-62939 GCA_005239495.1 Nicotiana undulata | reverse complement strand
GCATGGTGGTAATGTGGAACCATGAAGTGGTTACAATTCATAATTTCATCCGTAGGAACCAAGAAATACATGCAACAATAGAGGTACTTCCTATTCGTAAAACTTGGTTATTTTCTTCTATATACGCTAGTACTGACACTTTTAATAGGAATATTATGTGGGAGAACTTAGAAAATACGTATAAATACTATAAAGGCCAGTGGATGGTAGGAGAAGATTTTAACGATATTATGGGATCAAATAAAAAATTTGGGGCGAGACCTATAAATAGTAATAGAGCTAACTTCATTTGGTCAAAAATTAGTAATTGTAACCTAATTGATATTGCCTATAAAGAATGCAAATATACGTGGTCAAACCATAGGCAGAGGAAAAAAGGTCTCATCATGGAAAGACCAGACAAAATTTAGAAATTGAGGAATGACTTGAATTATTTCCAAATTGTTCGGTAATTCATCTTCCTAAACATATTCTGACCATAATCCTATATTAGTAGAATTAATCCCTAAAAATAGACAAGGTCATAATCAACCCTTCCGTCTAGAAATCTTTTGGTGTAAACATTCTGAGTTCCAAACCCTTGTTAGAAACAATAGGTATGGAATAGACTACTGCAGTTCCAGTAAAAACTTTACGGATAGCATTAAGACTTTGGAAAGATAAGACTTTTGGAAATATATTTGGGAAGAAAAATTCTAGCAAGGCTTCAAGGGATTCAAAAATCTAGAAATTATCCACATAGTGACTTTCTTCATACACTAGAAAATAGTCTCAAAAAAGATACAATGACATCCTTAAAATAGAGGAGAATTACTGGAAAATGAGATCTAGGATAACGTGGCTTAATGAGGGAGATGCCAATACAAGATTCTTCCCCGTATCAACATGAAATTGAATAAGGAGAAACAAAATCACCTATTTAAGGACAATGCTTGAAATTGGCTTAATGATCTACACTTGATCATGTCACATGTTTCAAATTATTATACTAATATATTTATCACCTCTCACTCATCTACTAATTGGAATAGCATTGAAAGAAGCCCTCCTAATCACCTTAAATTAGACCTTACTAAGCTAGACAATCCGCTATTAGATAGTGAAATCACGAGGGCAATTTTTTCGTTTAAACCATTCAAAGCCTCGGGGCCAGATGATCTTCACCCTTTGTTCTTCCCAAGGTATTGGAACATTATATGGCAGTTTGTCAAGAAACTTTGTCATAATATATCTAACAATCAGGAAAACCCTAAAGACATGAACAAAACCTACGTTTGCCTACTTTCAAAAATCCCTAATGCTAATAATATCAAGAATTTTAGGCCATTGGCCTTTGCAATACTATTTACAAAACAATAACTAAAATACTTGCAAACCATCTCAAACCCTTTCTACAACAAATTATCAGTCCTTTCCAGACTAGTTTCATGAAGCATAGAAGCGCCTCAGATAATGCAATCATTATCTTGGAATTAATTTCCAACTTAAAGAAGTTAACATATGATCTTAAAAATTGATCTTGAAAAGACTTTTGATCATTTGGAGTGGTCTTTCATATATTTCACTCTTAGATATTTTAATCTTTCTCCTAAATTCTCCAAACTATTATTGAATTGTATCACAACCAGCTCTATCGTTGTCCTGGTAAATGATTCTATCACAAACTTCATTGAACCAAATCGAGGGATAAGGCAAGAGGACCCTCTATCACCTTATATTTTTATCCTATGTATGGAAATATTGTCTCGATATGTTAACCACCAAGTAGATATTCGTAATTGGGACCCTATCACTACAGGAAGGAAAAACCCTCATTTTTATACTTGTGTTTCGCAGATGACCTTACATTAATGGCTAAAGCAAACAACAAATCATGCCAAGCCATTAAAACAGGTCTGGATTACTTTTGTAGCCTATCAGGACAATGTATAAACACTACAAAATCAAAAATCCTTTTCTCAAGCAATTGTTTGCCTCACACGATTAAGGATATTACCAATAGATTAGGTGTTAAGAAGAGTGAGTCATTTGGTACCTATTTAGGATCCCCAATACTAAATAAAAATTTAAGACCGGCGGATTATCACTTCATAATTGATAAAATGAGAGCAAAATTGGCATCCTGGAAAATGAGATTTATTAACATAGGGGGGAGAACAACACTAGCCTATTCTTGCCTAAAGTCAATACCAAATCACTATATGCAATATACCTTCCTACCAAAAAATACCTCAAAAGCATTGATAAAGTCCAAATGGACTTTATATGGGGCACTACCACGAAAAAGAAAAAAATTCATCTAATCAAATGGTCAAACGTTTGCCAGCAGAAATCCAATGGCGGCCTAGACATTCGTAATGCTAGTGCAAAAAATATATGCCTCCTAACTGGCCTAGCATGGAGACTTATCACTAACACAACAACCCCCTGGGCAAAGTTAATTATCACCTTGTACGGTAATAGTACAACCAAGAATAAACATTCCTTTATTTTGAGAAGTATTCTAAAGGATGGGAGACCTGCTCAAAGGGTATTACTTGATCACCTCACTACCAAACCAGCATGAAAACCAATTGGATACTCAATATAAAAAGTCTTAGGAATTCTATTGAAGGTCCTCTCCAGATGCTGATCATTCTTTAAAAAAAAAATAGGGATATCTATAGTGATCATAAATGGGATGTAAAGAATTTCTCTATAAATCTTCCAAATGATATCAAAGAAAATATTTCTAAGGTCAGAATTCGTACAAAGGGTTCAACTTGTGACATTCCTATATTCTCACTCACCACAAAGGGCATTTTTACCATAAAATCTTACTATGATCTAATTTATCCCTCGTTAATCAACCAACTGGAGTTTAAATGGGTTTGGGAATTAAATTGTCCCAATAAGATAAAAAAATTCTTATGAAATTGCCTCCACAATAGGCTACCATGTAGAGCATACTTAGCCCATATGTGTATTAACATAGATCCCATGTGCCCCATTTTTAAAAGAAAAGAAGAGTCCATCACTCACATTATTTTTAATTGCAAAACCACCAATTTCTTTTGGAAAAGCTTGGGATGGTCAGACTTGTATAAACGAACGGGCAATCAGTGGCTTCTACAAATAAAAGATTTTGACTGCATCCTAAAAGATAACAATATAATTGAAAATCCTCTTTTCCGTTTTCCCTCTGGAATATTTGGTTAGAAATAGAATAACCAAAACAACACTAACATCCCTATCAACATAGATCATATAAAACAAAGAGCAATCGAATTCAAACTCTTGATTGGAAGCAGCCACAATCCTATAAAGAAAATCACTATTAATATAAAATGGCATAAACCACTGAAAGGCTGGTACAAATTAAATATAGATGCAAGCTACAAAAATAACAATAAAAAAAGTTGCATGGGAGGTGTAGTCAGAAACACAAAAAGAAATTGGGTGGTAGGTTTTAAAAAATCTACTCATGCAAATGGTTCACTTGAGGCAGAAATAAAGTCTCTCCTTGTGGGACTCCAAAAAGCGCAAGAATGGAGAATGTTCCTATTGGATATTGAAACAGACTCCACGGAGGTAATCCAGTCTATACAACAAGAAATAGACTATATGATGATATTGTTAATGAATACAGGTTGTTAATGCACCAGGAGAAGGAAGTGGTCCTTCGGCACATCTTCCGACAAGGGAATAATGTGGCACACCAACTAGCAAAGGGGGATAATGCTCAAACAAGGGTGAAGAAATATTATGCACAACCTCCATCTTCTGTTGAATCTTTTGTAATGAATGACCAAAAGGAACAATGTGTTTTTGTTAAGTACTTAGCATAAGATGCTTGTAATGTACTAGCAAGCCTAGGTAATCAATGTGTCCTAAGTGACATGGGGTATGACTGTAATGTCCTAAACACTACGTAGTATTAATAGAAATATTTTTGTTTGCTAAAAAAACCATTGTTAATCGATTTTGGGAGTTGGGGTTGGGAAAAGAAATAATACAAATTAGTAAAACTTATATAGATGTTTACCCGTAAAATGATACCGTTGAATTTATACGTGGTTTATAGACAAGCGAACCGATTTGATCCCAAAATGATAAATTAATTAAATAAAAATGCAAGACTTAGCATTGAAATCGAGGTAAGTTAGCAGATAGCTTTGTTCCGGGAGCAGAACTTCCGAAGACAGTAGCAATAACAATAAATAAGAAATAAAGTATTATTGAGCTTAGAATAATGTGTAAAGCATGAGTTTGTCAGAAAAATCCTCCCCTTACAATGGTTGTTAAAATTCCAATTGATAGTGGCACTTATGGAACAAGGTCCTAGGATCAATCCTGATACGATCCGAAATAAACCAAACAGATACGATCCGAGATAAACAAAATAACGGAATACGAAAATAACAATAATTAAAGCAAAACTAATGATAGATTTGATTAAGATAATCAAAAGTAGCATGAATAATGAAATATATAAGAAAATCTAGAATGCTAAGTGAACGTATCAAGCAAAAATCGAAATAATATCCGATCACCTCCCAAGAACGACAAGTTAGAACCCAATATATAAAGAAAGGAGAAGAAGATTACCCTCAAGAACCCATGTTTTGAAAACAGGTAATCCAAAGTCGAACTCAAACCAAGAGGTTCCAAATCTCTCTCAAGATTTTTCTTATGTCAAAATATGCTAAGTTTATGAAATAACACTAGGCTGTTATAAATACACAATGGGTAAAATGGAAAAGTTTCGTAGCCTCAACCGTGACGCACATATGAACTGTGACGAATTCCAGAAGCTTATTTTCTTTAGCTCTTCAGGACCCTCTTGAACCGTAGCCAACGGTTGGTGAAACCGTGTCACATGGTTTGACTTGGGGTCTTGATTCTTCAGTTCTCAAGACTCCAAACACGGTATTCTTTGCATGAATCCACAAAGTGATTCTTCATACATCTTCTAGACACTTGTTGAAGATCATGCAACTCCTTAGCGTGCACCCCTTGAACATTCGTGTACTTGTCGCGGGTCAACTAGATAATTTGGCGTAATTCTCAATATTCTCTATTTTTCCCGGACTATCCAAGATCATATCATTCTCCCGCTCTTAAAAAAAAAAGATTTGTCCTCGAATCTTGGCTACAACACAGAAGAACCACAATAAAATGTAGAACTTACATGATAAACAACACTTATTTGGTATAAGCAAAATAAGATAGTGTCCATGCATCTACTTGACCTAATTACACCTGCAAAGTATAAATACTCCCCTAGAAAGCATATGGACATCATCATCCCCATTAAATCTAGTCAACCCAGATACATAGGATTAAAATCTCTCTTAGATGCATAATACATATGGTGTATACTAGATGAAGTTAATGTATTAAAGAGATAATTACACAAATCCCTCTTCCTAATGATAGAATCTGTAGGTACTAAATAAATACCATGTCAATCCTTAAAGGATCTAACTCTAGTTTCAACATAGATCTCTTGGCATAAACTAAAGAGAATGACTCATCAAAATTAGAAACTAAACTGGTAAAGATATAAACACTAGAAGTAATGACAAATGGTTTACTTCCCTTTTCATCTTTGCAGCCTTCAGTCTTGACATTCTCCTCTAAACTTGAGCAACTATATTCTTCTTTCAACTCGTTCCCCGTGATATCTAAGTAACCAAAATCTCCATGGGCCTCATTTTCCTTATTGGTAACTTGTTGTTTTATTTCGTCATCCCATAAGGACTTAGAATAATACGCCTTAACTTGACCACTAGCATTCTCATCATTTTCCTTTTCCTCATAATCCTTTTCAAATTCCTGTATAAAAGGATAAATAATACTAATACAAGAAATAGTTAATGGATTAATAAGAAGATACACGCTCCCTCGATCACTCTTTGCGTTTCTCGTTCAACTTTTCTTGTGCCATGCTCTCATTTCATTGTAGTATATTATTCTCATATCAACAAGTTTAAACTCACTCATTAAGGAAGTTCTTTTAACACCATAATTGTTACTATAAAGTTGAAACAAATAATCAACAAGGCCATGATCATCAGTACTTTGAGTGATGTCTCCCCTTAAAGCATCAATACCCTCAGAATAAGGTTCACATTTAACTTTTCCTCCTTTTTCAAATAGATTATTCACACGGTCACCACATATAAAACCATCGAGTTCAGACTCAGGGTGATTGTTATCCCAAATATTGAGCTCAACTAGTGAATCATCACAACAAACTTCGTGATTTGCAACAAAAGATTCACTAGGCTCACAAGAATCACAGCTAACACAAACACTGATACGAGAATTAGATTCTCTCAGAGAAAAGGAGTTATGATTAGTCACTATACCTCGAGTTATTCCCAGAAGTTCTTCTTTACCTTTATTTCTTATGCTTAAGAATAAGTCATTATGCTTTAATGTTGTATCATCTGGCTTTCCCTCATCACTTGAAATAGTGGCATCTTCTATGGTTTCCTCCAATTTGCCAAAGGTATCCTTTAAGGCCTGCACATAAGAGAAATACACACTGGACAAAGAATATGTTAATAAGTCATAATGAAGACAAGAAGTATTTTCACTCAAACTTTCTTTTGCAACACTCTCTTCTCCACTTTCACCCGAGTGTTTCTCTTTTTTCATCTCTCTCACGTTACTCCTCTCTCTCCCCTTTTGGCTCTATTAAATTGTGAATTGTCACTCCCTTAGCCCTCTATTTCTTTTGTCTCGCTTGCTCACTTTTGTTTGTTGCAAATGGAGTTAAACATGAAGAAGACTTTTTCGTTAGAATCTCTCTGTTTGGAAGGCTTCCATGCTTTGATGTGCTTGGGTAATCAAAAAATATATTTTCCCCCCTCCTGGAAGTCTCATTCTTCTTGTGCCTCATATCTTTTAAACTAAGTGCAAACTTGCTTCTCAAAAGAAACTTTATTGTATCCCAAGTCTCAATGGATGGACATGAAGTGACTATAGAGGTAGTTTCACAGTTATACCACCACAAAGAAGCATTCCCATGAAGTTATTTAGTAACCAACTCCAATCTTTTACTTTCGAACATGGATAAGATGCAAAGACTTTGTCCACCTTGCGCTCCCAATTAAGGTAGGCATTCAGACCATGAATTCCTTCAAAGAAGGGTATCGATATCTTATAGTTTCCAAGGATCAATCTTACATCACTACCCTTTGTAAAATATTTTTCCATGTTTTTCTTTCATGTTCCTTGATTCAACTCCATATCTTCCATGATTAGCATGATGATTATCATACTTGTTAGTAACATACTCGTACGAATTATAACCATATGAATCACGATAAGGAACATACCATGTTTCGTCATCACTTGAATCATGACAAGGAATACACCTATCGTACTTCCCACAAGAGTAACATGAATTGCTTCCTCCATCATCTTCATCATAGGAATCCAAACATTCGTCATCATTATATCCAACCATTATTTCATACCAATCGCTTGAATATGCAGAAGACATGCTTATAGGAAAAATAATTGATTCAAACAAGAACACTCAACCTCTTGTGTTTTATCTCACATTTATGAGTTTTCACTTTTCACTTGTGTATAATCTCTGCCTCGCTCCTTGAAAATCCTCATTGTTCGAACTCAACTCCCAAATCACCTATCCAAGAAAATTGAGTTTTCTTGAAAGTAATTTAAAAGTAGAGTTTATATAGTCAAGAACGGACTTTTAAAAAACTAAGAACGGGAGCCAAGATATTTCTACGAATATAACGAGAAAAGCACGAACGAATTGGCATGAAAGAAATAGTCAGTGTCAAATGTAAAGAACGATTTAGTGCGGACTAGCAGTAGTCGTTCTTTACAAGAATCCCTAATGAATCTTTCTTGCCCATAAGTAGTCTTTCCCCAACAATCAAAAAGAACTCTTCTACAATAATTTTTTGTTTTGTTTTTTGTAAGCAACTCGACTAGGGTTTAGTAAAAAATAAGAACTATACCTTTTTTTTACTAATTCGGATCTTGGTTTCGAGAATGGGGGAAACGAGTTTGTCAGAACAATACACGAGCCTTCCCTTTGATACCAACTGATAAGATCTGAGGTAAACAAACAATGAAATATGAAAATAACAATAATTAAAGCAAAACTAACGATAGGTTTGATTAAGATAATCAAAAGTAGACTGAATAACGAAATATAGAAGAAAATCTAGAACCCTAAGGTCTTATGCAACAATCGAAATAATATCTGATCACCTCCCAAGAAAGACAATTTAGAACCCAAGATATAAAGAAAGGATAAGAAGATTACCCTCAAGAATCCAAGTCTTGAAAACATGTAATCCAAAGTCGAACTCGAACTAAGAGGTTCTAAATCTCTCTCAAGAGTTTTCTTATGTCAAAATATGTTAATATGCTAATGAAATTACTCTAGGCTGTTATAAATACACAATGGGTAAAATAGGAAAAGTTTCAAAGTTAATTTCCAAAAAAAACTCGTCAGGCCAAATCGTAGCCTCAACCGTGACACACAGCTGAACCTTGACGAATTTCACAAGCTTATTTTCTTCAGCTCTTTAGTCCCCTCTTAAACCGTAGCCAACGGTTGGTAAAAACGTGTCACGCGGTTTGACATGGGGTCTTGATTCTTCAATTCTCAAGAAAAACGTGGTATTCTTTGCATGAATCCACAAAGTGATTCTCCAAACATCTTCTAGTCACTTGTTGAAGATCATGCAACTCCTTAGTGTGAACCCCTTGGACATTCTTAGACTTGGAGGGGGTCAACGGTACACTAGATAATTTGGCGTCAATTTTCTCTATTTTTCCTAGACTATCCAGGATCATATCAAAGCCCCTCTTAAATGACAATTATGGAGGACATTAAAGAATGTGTAACGTCAGGATATGAATGTCATATTCTTTAATAACAGACTATGTATTTAATAGCGCAAAATATTCTTCATTGAATGCAATTGAGTGACAGGCATTCATTTGTATTCATGAGCAACATTCACATCGGGGCTTCCCGGTGCCAACCGAGACTGCGACCCCCGGTCTTGACTTCCACTTGTCTCACTTTCCATCTGTCTCTGGTTCCACGTGTCACTTTAACATACGACCATTTAATATGAATCGTTTTTACCCTATATAGATAGTCCTCTTGCTTTCTAGTAGCACATCCGTGTGTCATCGGAAAGTTGGTAAAGATACCTCTCTTGGCGGGAAATGATCACGAGCCAGAATTCCCACCCTCAGGATCGTGATGGCGCCTAACATTTTATTTGCTAGGCAAGCCAACGTTAGAATAAATTCTAAGCCATTTTTAAACAAGTCAAATTTAACTGGTGGTGATTTCTGCAATAACTGAGATAAAATGAGCAAAGCCAAAACAGCTGAAAATCTTAATACAACCCCGAATATGGTGTAACAAGTGCACGAGCTACTAGAATAATACAGATAAAGGTCTAAATGAAAATACATGGCTAAGATAAAGCATAAGGGGACTTTTAGAGCTGCGAATGCCGAGCAATTGTACCTCAAGTCTACGTCCTGATAGTCAACTTGAGGAATCTATTGACCGTCGCTCGGACCACTCCAAAATCTACACAAGAAGTGCAGAGTGTAGTATGAGTACAACCAATCCCATGTACTCTGTAAGTGCCGAGCCTAACCTCAATAAAGTAGTGACGAGGCTAAGGGGGGAAGGGGGGGGGTCACTTACAATAAACTGTACACAGTATAAAATAATTACACGAAAGGAAAATATGGAAACAAAATAAGGCAGTTAACTCATGACAATAACTCAATACTCAAACAAAACCAGTAAATGCCAGAAATACCAATCCTTAGAGTCTCGTACGAAAATACGGAAGCCAACATAATACAACAAGGAAAAGAAAGACATAAATTATTGTGGTGCACAACCTGATCCCACCATACAACACTATCCTCCCTTATTCCACCATGTAAATATCAATACATATATATATATATATATATATATATATATATATAT
>ML242759.1:41600-52595 GCA_005239495.1 Nicotiana undulata | reverse complement strand
CTATATATATATATATATATATATAGTGGCACACAATCCGATCCCACCATATAATCAGAGTCAATATCATAATTTTCCCTTATTTCACCCATATAAATCCACCCTTATTTCACCTGTTGCGGCTCGCAACCCGATCCTGCCGTATCAATATAAATCTTCCATTATTCCACCAGTTGTGATGTGCAATCCGATCCAAAAATAAATTAATAAGTGCAATCAATTTAACAACTCGAATCACAAGAAGCTCTACGATTAGGAATATGAAAGCTACACATCAAGAAGGAGTCTCGTACCAAATCATAAAGGATACAATTAATACTGAACAACAAGACAAATAAAATATATGATAGTTAAAGGGTACAAGTAAGATAATTAAGGCAAGTATCAATTAAGCATGAGAGCATGGAAGGAATTAACATTTATAATGCGAGAATAATAAATGACAAGTAACAAGTAGCATATGAAGCAATTAATTCATGTAACAATCAAGACATGGAATGCTATAATTAATGATTTACGGCTAGACATGAAAACAAGTAATTGACGGCGTATAGACACTCGTCACCTCGCATATACACCGCTACTCATGAAATTCACATAGCACATAGCTCAAGGTTCCTAATTTCCTCAAATGAAGGTTAGACCCAACACTTACCTCACTCCGCAATCAACTCAAAATTCAACCACGGCCTTGACTTTCGAACAAGCGTCCAAATCAACCATATCTAGTAATTTATTGACCAAAGGATTCAAAATAAGCTTTAGAAACTACTCACGAATGAAAGAGGTTTGATTTTGATCATTATTGAAAAGGTCAACAAAAGTCAACCCCAGGCTCGCTTGGTCAAAACCTGAGGTTCGTACCAAAACCCGATCACCCATTCACCCATAGTCCTATTATGCAATTCAATTCGAAATCTGACCTCAATTCGAGGTTTAAATCCCAATTTTACAAAAATCACTAATTCTACCCAAATCCCTAATTTCTACCTTGGAAATCCTAGATTTGATGTTGAAAACTTGTGAAGTATAATGGTAATTGAAAGAAAGTAGATTAGAGTAAGTGAATTTAGGAAGAAAAGATCTTGGAAAAATCGCCTCTAAGGTTTTTAGGGTTGAGAATTCGAAAGAAATGAGCTAATTCCTGTTTTCCATTCTTTTTTCCAAGCGCATATGTCACAATTGCGACCTGGGGTTTACAATTGCGAACCCCGCAAATGCGAGAAAGCCTTCGCAAATACGAAGATCCCCCATATTTGCTTCCATCGCAAATGCGATGGTTTTGTTCGCAAATGCGAACATGGACTTCCGATATTGTGATCGTTTGATTGAAAATGTGAACCACTCCCTTCTCAAATGCGAACTACTTGTTCGCTAATGCGAAGCAGATAGAGGATATGAACATTCAAAAATGTGAAACTGACCTTGCAATTGCGAGGTCAGAGACCTGCACCAGAACCAACATTTTCCTTAAGTCCAAAACCAATCCGATGCCTATCTGAAAATTACGCAAGCCCTCGGGGCTCCAAAACAAACATGCACACAAGTCCAAAAATATCATACGAATTCGGTATCATGATCAAAACACCAAAATAACACATAGAACTACGAATCAAACACCAAAACGAATGAAATTTTCAATGAAACTTAAGAACATGCAACTTTTCCAGCGAATGTCTGAATCACGTCAAATTAACTCCGTTATGTTCCAAATTTTGCAGACAAGTCATAAATATTGTAATAAACTTATACCAAGTATCGGAACCATAGTCTGGACCTGGTAGAAACAAAGTCAAACTACGGTCAAACTTGAAATTTCTTTAAACCTTTAAACTTCTAGTTTTCAACAAATGTCGTTAATTCAAGCTAGGGACTTCTGAAATTCTGGGCATACACCTTAGTCTTAAATCATGATACAGACCCATCGCGACCGTCAAAGCACTGATCCAGGTCCGTTTGCTCAAAATACTGACCAAAGTAAACTCAAATGAGTTTTAAGGCACGATTTCACATTTTCGTCAATTTTCACATAAAAACCCTCAGAAAAAAAGACACGGACTACGCAAGAAACAAAAGGACTTTACTTTATTTCTTAGAAACAAGATAAAAATAAAAGGACTTTACTTTATTCCTTCCATTTTCAAAAGTACATAAGCAAGATAAAAATAAAAGGACTTTACTTTATTCCTTCCATTTTCAAAAATACATAAGCATTTGTTGTGCTGAAAAGGAAATTGCGATTAATTATGACTAATTTATACAACCTATTTCTATGGGGCTAGTCGCGCACTACCCGGTCTTGATGATACATCTTGATTTTTGGATTTCGTAGTCACGGTGTATGTGGCATTCATATTGTCGTATTCGTATATGTGGCAGTCATATTGCCGTATTCTCATATCATTCTCCCTAGTGTTAGAATGCGAAGAATGTGAATTTGAATACTGGAAGTCTTGCTCCTTGAAAGATCCCACTAGTGAATGGTTGGATAATCTTTGGTACAATAGCAAGCTTTATTTCCCGTTAGGGTCTTTGCTATAGAGCCAAAGACTATCTAACCACCCCACAATGGCTTGCACTCGTGAGCGATCGGGGTAACCTTTGACCCAATATTAAACTTTACTTCCCAATGGGAACTTTTCTACCGAGCAAAAGATTATCTAACCGTCCAGTAGTGATTCATTGATTCCATGCCTTGTCAAAAGTCTTACTTCTGATGACGATGCTTTCTTCGTAGAATATTTTCTATTGTTTCCTCGTTAAAACCTTGCCAAAGAAATCCAATTAGGACAAAAACTGGACGAAGGAAAAAAGAGTGCAACACATGCTTTCAATGTATGTGGTGTTCATCAGCAAAAGTATCTTTTGAAGTGTGCCACATTCCAATTGCTTGGTAATTTTACTCCGTCTTGATTTTCCAATTTGTATGATCCTTTTTTCGGTGATAGTTGAAACCCGATAGGGGCCTTCCCTCGTTAGACCAGATTTCTGCGTTGAACTCACGGGTATTTTGAGTCACTTTCCTTAAAACCAAGTCTTCCACTTTGAAAAAACGGAGATTGTCTCTTCGGATGTAATATGTTTCCATTCTTTGTTTTTGTGCCGCCATCCTTATATGCGCCAGGTCCCTATGTTCGTCGTGCAGCTCCAATCTAATCAGTAATTCTTCGTTGTTTGCTTCTTCATCTACCCGGAAGTATATCATGGTAGGTTCTCCTACTTCCACCGGGATCAGAGCTTCTGCTCCATATATGAGAGAGAAAGGTGTCTTCCTCGTGCTTGATTTGGCTATTGTATGGTATGCCCATAGCACTCAAGGTAGCTCTTCAAGACATTTGCCTTTGTCTACTTACAATCTCTTTTTTATATTTTGAATACTTACTTTGTTTGTTAATTCCGCCTGTCATTTGCGCTCGGGTGGTACATTGATGATGTGATTCTATTGATTTTCAGGTCTTCAAGGAGTTTTGTGACCATTGCATCTATAAATTGTGGGTTGTCGCAAGCTATCTCTTTTGGTATCCGAACCTGTAGATTATGTTCTCCTACAGGAAATCGACTATTTTGCGCTCACCGATTTTCTGGTAAGGACTTGCTTCATCCTACTTAGAAAAGTAGTCAGTTAAAATAAAAAATATATCTTACCTTATCGGGAGCTGGTAGCAGTGTACCGACTATGTCCACCCCCCATTTCATGAATGGTCAGGGCAACAAAACCGAATGCAATAGCTCTGCTGGTTGATGCACTAACGGTGCGCGGCGTTGATACTTATTGCATTTCTAAACATAATCCCTTAGCATCTTGTTCCATCTTGGGCCAGTAGTATCCTGCCCTAATTAGCTTTAATACTAAGGAATCCGCGCCCGAGTGATTTCCACAAATTCCTTCGTGAAATTATCTCATGATGTAATTAGTTTCGGAGGCTCCTAGACATCGGGCCAACGAGCCTTGAAAAGATATTCTATATAATTGACCTCCCCTGGAGCAATATCTGGCTACTTTAGTGCGCAGCGCCCGAGATGCCTCGGGATCTTCGGGTAGTTTGTCGAGCTAGAGATAGTCAATAATCTTATTCCTCCAGTCCCAGCCCAAATTGGTCGTGTTTACATCATAATACCCGTCCACATCCAATACTGAATGCATAAGTTGCACGACCGTACCGTAGTTTGACTCCTTCATTTCCATGAACAAGCCCAGATTGGCTAGTGTGTCTGCTTCCGTGTTTGCTTCCCTCGAAATATGGGTTATTGACCATTCTCTAATCCATCCAAGAAAAGCCTGGACTTTCACTACATATTGTTGCATGCGTTCCTCTTTTGCATCGAAGATTCCGTAGAACTGATTTACTACAGTTGAGAATCACGGTCTCGTACTCCGTTTTATTGTTAGTCAAGGGAACAATTCTTATTGCATGCCTGAGGGTTTCTCTCGAAGGAATGATTAATACTACACCGAGCACGGACCTTTTCATGTTGGAAGCTCCGTCCGTGAACAAGGTCAAGACTCCTGATGTCGATTCCGACACCATCACCGCCTCTTTGGTGACCAAAGGCATCAGACTAGGACTTAAATCGGCCACAAAGTCGGCCATAACCTGTGACTTGATTGCAGTCCTGGGTTTATACTCTATGTCAAATTCACTCATTTTGACTGCCCACTTGGCCAGTTGGCCTAAAAGTTTAGGTTTGTGAAGGATATTCCGCATGGCAAAGGTTGTCACCACAGCTATCGGGTGACATTAAAAATAAGACCTGAGCTTTCGAGCGACAACAACGAGCGCTAAGGCCATCTTTTCGAGGTGTCGCTAGTGATTTTCCGATCCTGTTAAAATTTTACTAACATAATAAATAGGAGACTGCATACCTTCATTTTCACAAACTAAAATGGAATTTACCACTACCTCCGAGATCTCTAAATAAATAAGAAATTTTTCGCTTCCTTAGGTTCCGATAGTAATGAAGGGCTCAATAAATACCTTTTCAACTCTATTAGAGCCTCTTGGAATTCCGCAGTCCATTCAAAGTTGTTCTTCTTCTTCATAAGGGAGAAGAAGCGATGACACTTTTCTGAAGACCGAAAAATGAATCTTCTTAAAGCATCAGCCTTCCTGTTAACCTCTGAACCTTTTTCACATTTGAAAATTGGTCGGGAATATCTTCAATAGCTTTAATTTTATCGGGATTGACCTCGACCCCACTTTGTGACACCAGGAACCCTAAGAACTTACCGGAGCTGACTCTGAATGCACATTTCTCAGGGTTAAGCTTCATTTTGTGCTTGTTTAGGATGTCAAAGGTTTCTTAGAGGTGTTTCAGATAATCGCATGCGTTCAAAGACCTAACTAGCATATCATCTATATAAACCTCCATAATTTTCCTTATTTTCTTTTCAAATATTTTGTTTATGATCCTCTGATAAGTGGCTCCGGCGTTCTTAATCCCGAACAACATTACATTATAGCAATATGTGCCAAAGTTCGTTATGAGCGAAGTTTTTTCCTAATCATACGGATTCATTTTGATTTATTTGTACCTAGAATAGGCATCGAGGAAACTATCAACTTGTGCCCGTCCATCGCATCAATCATTTGATCAATGTTTGACAATGGGAATGAGTCTTTCAGGAACGCCTTATTTAGATCCTTATCATCTACGCACACACACAATCTATTATTCTCTTTTTGGAACTACTACTACATCAGCTAGTCAGTTTGGATACTTTATACCTCCCGGATTGAACCTATCGAGTTACCTCTTCTTTGACAAATTTGTTCCTGACCTAAGTAATAGGGCGTTTTTTTGCCTTTACCGGAGGGATGTTAGGATCCATGCTTAACTTATGCACGGCCACCTCTAGTGGGATACCTGTCATATCCGCATACCACCGCACAAAATAGTCAACGTTAAATTTAAGAAAATCTATAAATATTGAACTGATCTTTGGGTTTAGTCCTGTCCCTAAGTGGAACTTCCTTTCCAAGAACTTTTCGAACAATGCGACCTACTCGAGTTCTTCTGATGTGGACTTTGTTGCATTCGTTTCTTCTGGTACCTGGAAATATCTTGGTACCTGATAAGGGTCCAACGACTCCTCCCCATGTTGTTGTTTAGCTCGGGAGCAGGCGTCGGTTCCTATAATTGCTATGCCACGTGTTGCTTCCCTTTGCTACTAGAAACTAAGATCGCGTTCATCTCCCTTGCCGGCGGTTGGTCTCCTCTTATTTGTTTAATTCCATCCGGAGTTGGGAATTTCAGAAGTTGATAACATATTGACGGCACAACCTTCATCTTGTGCAACCATGGTCTCCCAAGAATAATATTGTAGCCCGTATCCCCGTGTACTACTTCAAAAAGGGTCGTCTTCATTACCTATTCGACATTCGTATGCAGTGGAATCTCCCCTCGGGTTGTCACACTTGCTAAATTGAACCCCGCGAGGAGCTTCGTGGTCGGAATGATACTTCCGGTCAACTTGTCTTGTTCCAACACTCTCCCTTGGATAATATTGTCCGAACTTCCTGGATCCACCAAAACACGTTTAATTTTAAAATCTAAAACATTAAGAGATATTACCATGGCATCATTATGCGGTAGTAGGAGTCCATCTGCGTCTTCCTTCGTGAAGGTGATGTCATCCTCGGCGACTTCTCGGGGTCTCTTGTTATGGGTCACCAAAGCCTTTGTCTTTTTGGCTGCCGAAAAGGATATACCATTAATCTCGTTCTCCCCGAAAATCTTGTTGATTGTTAGGTGAGGGTGATCTTCTCCTACTTTTGAGGGTTCCGCGTTATCCCAATTGCGGCCATAAATATTCTTAGCCCGGTCGCTTAAGAATTCTCTGATGGTGATATGCTCCTAAGGATCCAAAGTCCCATCATATTTTGGCACGTTTGGCATTTTGAACCTGTTACACCCCATATTTTTATACGTGAAAGTGCACCAAATAAATTGATGCTCGGAAATGAGGTGTTATGTTATATCCCGCATTTCGTACGTAAAAGTTTCATCTTCCGTTAATTGACGTAGACTCGGGGATGATATTATCTTGAGATTAACATATTTACGCTAATTATATCAAGCGATAAGTAAGTATTATGACGGATAAAGGGTACACAAATTTAAAAAAATGAGTTTCGTTGAAGGTTGCCGATTTGGGATAAAATACGGGTCGAGCGATAATACCCAGTATTTATGGACTAGTACCATTCAAGGTACCACATGGCCATGATAGTAAAATATATAAAGTGCATTAAAAGTGAGTAGTATTTTAAGTAGGTTGAGATAATTCTTAATTATGCGGATAATTAGTTAATTACTTGGGTAACGGGACATTACTAATTACCTAATAAATGGATAAAGATTAATAATTCCCACTCCTCCCACACGTGGCAGCAAGCCACTACTAATGCCTATGACTCTTAGTCATATTGGCTTAGTGGACATCTAAATAAAAGAGACACTTACGTGTAAGTGTAAGACATTACAAGGTTTGGTTTGATAAGTTTATACAAAGTTGGTTTCATTACAAAGCTGAAAAGGATTATTCAAGGCCTCACATCCTTTCTGAAGAACCTATGTATAGGTAGTTAGGAACATGGTTTCCATGATATAATATACTTTTGCACTCAACTAAATTCTCTAAGCTCTCTGTTATGTGGCTTTACCCTTTCAGAAGATGGAAATTTTGCTTATCTATTAAGTAGCATATGTTGGATTCATGCGGTCTTACTTGAATTTCTTCTTTATTTGGTGCAATATTTTTCAAGGATATTATACGGATTTATTCCTACTCCAGGTATGTTAAGGCTATTCCTTCTTTCTTTTGGCATGATCCATACGATGAAAACGAAACGAGAAAATGTACAACTTCCATAAATACTCTATTCGTAGAAATGCTAGAAATGTGTATATTCTTATTCTTCCATGTGTCATATTATTCTATCATCTGTTCATGGGTCTCAGAAATATGCAAGTTGGTAAAATTTATTTCATGATATTAATCAGAGGCATAATGGCCTTATGACGTACCAAGAGATTTTATTAACGTATTTCATATGCATTTCATGCATTTACATATGCACATTGACCCATGACCAGATGGCGTTATATACACATATATATGTATGTATATATGTGTATATGGTATATGGGAAAGGTTATGGCATTATATACGCACCACCACCTGATCAGCTGGTATACGTTGATGATCAGCCCACAATGGCCGACATGATATGATGGGATGCCCTCAGAGGCTGATGATGTTATGAAACATGTACCTATGCACGACATGACATTCGTACACATATGCATGACACTCTAAGTATTTCATGATTTACAAAGTTTTCTAGACTTACAGGTTGAGTCATTTACTCTATTTCTTCCATGTCAGTTATGTACTTATTTATGTACCTTACATACTCAGTACATTATTCGTACTGACGTCCCTTTTGCCTGGGGATGCTGCGTTTCATGCCCGCAGGTCCCGATAGACAGGTCGAGAGCCCTCCAAGTAGGCTATCAGCTCAGCGGAAGATGTTGGTGTGCTCATTTGCTTCGGAGTTACTTGTTTGGTTAGTATGATTTAGACGTGTATCGTTTGGTATGGCGGGACCTTGTCCTGACCTTTACAAAAATTATGTATGCTTAGAGGCTTGTAGACAGATGTCATGTACGTAAAAGATTGTATGGCTTTGTCGGCCTATGTTCAGTATACGAATGGTTATTTTGGTCTTATAGACCCGTATGTCTTATGTATAAGTTGGTGTCACATGTTATATTCTACTTGTCTCGCGGCAGCCTCCCGGATCGGTTATCTATGATAGTATGACATGAAAATATACATTATGTTGGTACTCAATTGAGTAAGGTACCGGGTGCCCGTCGCGGCTCATCGGTTTGGGTCGTGACAGAACCGCTTCGGGATCAACTCCGGTGTCGCGCTTGGTTTGAACGGCAACTAGGTGTACTTCTTTGATTCTGGACCTTTTAATACCAACGGTATGCCCGAGATTTTAGCAATTTGGGCGTTTATTTCCCTCGTAATTTTCATGAGTCCAATTTTAAAAGGATCATTCTCGTTGTTGTTACCGGGTCCGCCGTCGTTCCCTCCGGTCCTGTCGAAGTCGACCTCACCCCTCGGAGTGTTATTATCAACCCTTTGTGATGTTTTATTTGTGGGATCACCGGGAGGAACTGGACCTCCACAATTTGCATTGTTGGAGGCACCCGATAACGCTTTCTTCAACTCTGTCATGACCTAATCTTGTCACGAGAGATGGCCCATAATAGCCTTTTGTTGCTCCCTTAATATTTTTACCGTTTCCATAACGTGCTCGTCTTCAACATCATCAAGAGTTAACTCTTGAACGTGTTGTGGATATTGCTTGCCATGGACTGGAGTGGATACGCCCTCATCGTTGCGGGTATCGTTGTTCGAATCTTCGTGCTGAGGTTGTTTTCCTTGGGCCTCAACGTTGTACGTGATGTTGACGTCGTTATCTGCCATCTTTTATGATTTTGTGCTACGAAAAAATGAATTAAACAGGTTAGTAATAGATGCAAAGATCAATCCAATTACGCAGTTGTCTAATCCCTACGGTGGGCGCCAAACTGTTTACCCGTAAAACAGTACAGCTGAATTTATACATGGTTTATAGACAAGTGAGTCGTTTTGATCCCAAAATGATAAATAAATTAAATAGAAATGCAAGACTTAGCATTGAAATTGAGGTAACATAGAAGATAGCCTGCTTCCGCGAGCAGATCTTCCGAAGACACTAGCAATGACAATAAACAAGAAATAAAGTGTTATTGATCTTAGAATAATGTGTATAGCATGAGTTTTGTCACGACTCAAACATCCCTCTGAATCATGTCGTGACGGCACCTAGTCTATACGACTAGGTAAGCCTAACAAATTAAGGAAAATACCAATAATGAATGCAAAACTTAACATCTAACTGCAATAGATACTGAATAACCAATAACAATGTCGCTCGGCATGTACAATAACCAAAGCACTAAACCTACATAACTTTCCCAAAACTCGGAACATCATGAGTCACAAGCTACAGAAAGGAAATAGTATCTCTATACACAAGAGTCTAATAAAAGGAAATAAAGGAAGTGTTTGGAATGGGAAGAATAGAGGGGGACTCTGAGGTCTACGGACGTGGAAGATCTACCTTGAAGTCTCCAAATATGTCTCGGCTCACTGATAATGCGGCTGATAATGAGCACCTGGATCTACACACAAAACATGTGCAGAAGAGTAGCATGAGTATACCACAATGGTATCAAGTAAGTGTCAAGCCTAACTTCGATCGAGTAGTGACGAGGTCAGGTCAGGCCCACTGGTAAATAATAAATGAAGCAGAAAATATACAGTATAATAATAGACTAGAATTAAGCAAAAGGAAACACAACAATAATAGTTCAATACACAGAATAAACAACAGTCTCATAGTCCCAAAATAAATATGCAGGGAGAACTCTCGCGGTACCGCCTCGTTGTCTCAAAAGTAAATGTGTCGGGAGAACTCCAGAGGTATGACCTCGTAGTCTCGTAAGTAAATGTGCAGGTATAACTCCCGAGGTACCGCTTTGTAGTCTCAAAAGTAAATATGCAGAGGGATCTCCCAGGATACCGTCCCGTAGTCCGAAAATAAATACACAACTCAAACAATTGAAAATAACAGCTACAACACGAGAATCTACAATTTAGGCTAAGTACAAGTCAAGGAAAGAAGAAGGAATTCACTAAGCATGCTGCAAAGAGTTCAATTAAGCAAGTAAGACACGTAGACGTGCTATTCTAGGCTAACAGGGTAACTAGACATGCTAGTATACTCAATTAAGGTGAAAATAAGAAATTACTCAGTAAAAATCGGGTTTTGCAACAAATATCCGTGTACGCACTAGTCACCTCGCGTACACGGCGCTCACATATCATATCAGTACCAAATCATAAGGGGAATTCTCCCCCCCCCCCCCCCC
>ML242759.1:23384-41465 GCA_005239495.1 Nicotiana undulata | reverse complement strand
GGGGAATTCCCCCCCCCCCCCCCACAAAGTTAGGAAGCCACTTTCCTCGAACCAAGCTCAATCAATCGATAGCAATGTTTTTCCCACGAATATCCGACACCGAATGGCCCAAATCTAGCCAAAACCAATTACATACCGTAAGTATATCTATAAGAAACTAATCTAATCAATGAAATCTAAGCTAAAGCAAGAAATTAGGAAATCTTCCCAAAAAGGCTCCCTACGCCCACGTCTCGAAATTGGGTAAAAGTCACAAAATATGAACACCCATTCACTCACGATTTCAACCATATAAGAACTACTCGAATCCGACCTCAAATTGCCTTACAAAACTCAAAATTTTAGTTGAAGAACTTCTATTTTTTTCCAATTTTCAACCCCGAATCCGAAATTAAATATGTAATTAATGATATATTAGTGGGATTTAACCAAAACGGAGTGTAGAATCACTACTCAACCGATGTCTCTGAAAATCCCTCAAAATCTCGTCTAAATCCGAGCTCCCAAACTCAAGTTTTGATAAAAATGGCCAAACACTCATTTTTTAAATGATATATGTCTGCCCAGTGGTTTCCTCTTCGCAAACGCGGCCACATCCTCGCGTTCGCGAAGCACAAATTCTTTTCAGTCCAAAATCTTCATCACGTCGCGAGAGCCCCCTCGCGAATGCGGTAGCTTGCATTACCTGACCCTACGCAAACGCGGGAACCTCATCGCGAACGTGTAGGCAAATTACCTAGAGCTCCATCTGGTCGTTCCTCTACGCGAACGCGAGGATCATATCCCGAACGCGCATGCTTAAGGATCCATACCATCACGAACGCGAGAACACTCAGTCGGTCTCCCAGGTACCTTACGTGAACGTGAGACCTCTCTCGCGAACGCGATGAAGGAAACTATCAAAATGACACCAGATTTTTCAGCAAATTCCAACAAGTCTGAAATGATCCATTAAGCATCCGAACCGAGACCCCCGAGAGCTCAACCAAAGATACCAACCAGTCATAATACACCATACGAACTTCCCTGAGCCCTCAAATGACATCAAACGATGCTAAAACACAAATCACCCTCTGATTCAAACTTAATGACCTTGAAACTTCCAATTTCTACAACCAATGCCAAAACCTATCAAGCCACGTCTGATTGACCCCAAATTTTGCACACAAGTCATATTTAACATTACGGACCTACTCCAACTTCCGGAATCGGAATCCGACCCCGATATCAAAAAGTCTATTACCAGTCAAAATCTCCAAAATTTGACTTTCGCCGTTTTAAGCCTAAATGATCTACAGACCTCCAAACCGCAATCCGTACACATCCCTAAGTCAAAAATCTCCCAAGAGAGCTAACAGAACCGACGATACTCCATTTCGGAGTCATCTTCACACAATTCTGACTACGATAAAAAATCCTAAGACTTAAGCTTCCGCTTAGGGACTAAGTGCCCCAAAACACTCTAAACCCACAACCAACACCTCCCAGCAAGACACATAAGCAGAAAAAGACACGGGGGAAGCAGTAAACAGGGGATCGGGGCTATAACTCTCAAAACGATCGACCGGGTCATTACATCCTCCCCCTCTTTAAACAATTGTTCGTCCTCGAACGAGTATAGAGACATAACTGAAGTGATGAAAAGATGAGGATAACGGTTGCGCTTATCATGCTCGGTCTCCCAAGTCGCCTCCTCAACCGGCGGGCCCCTCCACTGCACCTTCATGAAAGCAATGTTCTTTGACCTTAACTTTCTGACCTGCCTGTCCAAAATAGCCATTGGCTCCTCAACATAAGATAGATCCTTGTCCCATTGGACTAAGCTGAAATCCAACACTTGAGACAGATCACCGTGATACCTCCAGAGCATAGAAACATGGAATACCGGATGAACTCCTGCTAGACTGGGAAGTAAGACAACCTCATAAGAAACTTCCCCAACTCGTCGTAACACCTCCAAGGGACCAATGAACCTTGGGCTCAACTTACCCTTCTTCCCAAACCTCATAACGCCCTTCATAGGCGAAACCCGGAGCTAGACCCACTCTCCAACCATGAATGCATCATCGCGAACCTTTCGGTCCGCATAACTCTTCTGCTGGACTGATATGTGCGAAGTCGATTCCGAATCACCTTCACCTTATCCAGGCATCTTGAACCAAGTCTGTACCCAATAATCTAGACTCGCCCGGCTCGAACCAACCCAATGGGGACCGACACCGTCTACCATATAGAGCCTCATACGGAGCCACCTGGATGCTAGACTGATAATTGTTGTTGTAGGCAAACTCCTCAAGTGGTAAGAACTGATCCCACGACCCTCAAAACTACATCACACACGCACAGAGCATATCCTCTAATATCTTAATAGTGTGCTAGAATTGTCCGTTCGTCTGAGGGTGAAATGCTTTGATCATCTCCACTCGAGTACCCAAATCATGTTGTACGATCCTCCAGAACAGCGATGTAAACTGCGTACCCCAGTCAGAGATGATAGATACTGGTATGCCATGAAGCCTAACAATCTCGCGGATATAAATGCGAGCCAGCTGCTCCGGGACCGACCGTCGTTCAAGAGAGATCCCGAAGGCTCGAACTTTTTGCTAGCTTTGAATGATGGGCCGAAGGAAAGAGAGAATAAGTAGTCATCACAGGAAAGAAATGAACTGACTTGGTCAGTCTATCCACAATCACCCAAATTGCATCAAACCTCGCTGAGTTTGTGGGAGTCCAACAACGAAATCGATAGTGATCCGCTCCCATTTCCACTCCAGAATCTCTAACTTCTGAAGCAACCCACCCGGCCGCTAATGCTCAAACTTCACTTGCTAGCAATTTAGACATCGATCCACATACTCCACTATGTCCTTCTTCATCCGCCTCCACTAGTAATGTCTCCTCAAGTCATGATACATCTTCGCGACACCCAGATGAATAGAGTACCGCGAGCTGTAAGCCTCCTCAAGAATCAACCCACGCAAACCATCTACATTGGGAACACATATCCAGCCATGCATCCTCTGTCACGCCCCATTTTTCCTCGCGGAGTCTGGGTTTCGACATTTTTGGGACCACTCATTTCCTTTTGGGAAGGGGTATGGAATTTGAAAAGTCGCCACCTAACGGATTTAAGGTGCGTTAGGGCACCTAAAGCAAATAACTCGTAAAACGATTTACTTTACTACAGATTGGGTAAGGGATCAAAACTACCTTGAGGGGAAGGTGTTAGGAACCCCTCGAAGGTCCATAACGGTGGGTCCCGGCCAAACTCAGTTTAAGTGAATTAGTCATAAAGCAATTTAAGAAAATGGAGATTATTTAAAAACGGGAGTAAAGGGGGTCCTAGGTTTATTATCCTATAGGAACACTTCTGTGCAATACTCGGTAACCTTCCTCAAATAGAGGTGTTATGCTTAGCATTAGCGCACATGTCATCATATCCTTTACTACCCAATTACCCCTCCCTTAATTATTATCTAAGCGTTCTAATAGCATCGAATATGTATCCTATGCGTGCATTACCTGTCCCTTACCTATGGCCCTGGAGGTGATTAGGACCTCTATTTAAAGTGGTTCTAGACCCTCATATGGTGCTTAAAGGAGAAAAAACTAGGCGTCAAACAAAAGCAAATTGGACTATCACATAAAGAGCAGTTAAGGGCTCACATTTACCTCTACAAATAAGCAATCAATTGCACGCCTATTCATACAAAGGAGATGAAATGATTTAAGGTCCTACAACAGGATATCTAGATGAGCACAGAACAAGATATGCAACAATTTTATTAAAGCGAGTCAATGAATACCTATCAGTTTGCCTACTGATTTTATTACTTACTGAATCTGGGCATGTTTCAAACAGAAAGAAAATCACAACTTAGAACCCAGGATTTTAATTGTCCTACATATTTGCCTAGGTGATAACCGGGCAGGATTCTATAGACATGGTATCTAAGCGTTAATCAGACCATAATATAAACTAACGATTGATTTTTTAACATGCAGATTTTATCTGTTTAGATCCTATAGGCATGTTGTCTATGCGCTGAAAATGATCACAAGCATTACTTCAGGACATATAAAGACAGAAATTGATTTTTTATACATTTATTCCCTATAGGCATGATATCTAAGTTGTCAAGGCTGGTTTTAAATGTATTTCCTATGGACAGGCTATCTAAGTGTTGAAACTGTTTTTATATGTATTTCCCATAAACATGATATCTAGGCGAATAAAGGTGTTAACCAGCTGCCAAGCTAATTCAACAAGGAATTCCTAGAAGCATGATTTCTAATGCACACATGAAGGTTTTGAAAATATGATTATTAATGCAGAATGGATATACGGCCTCGAAATAGGATTTCTAGGATGAAAATTCAACATAATGAGATAAACCCTGTGAACATAGTTTCTAATGCAAATAAATATCATCACAATGGCCTATGGGCATGGTTTCTACCCGGATATGATAAAAGATATATAAAATCCCCCCAACTTTACTAATAACCCCATATCTGTTTACAAAGATTATTATTACAGACCAGTATCAATGAATTACATAATGGAAATCACTATACTATAGGGAGCCTTGACAGGCCCAAAGGTAAACCTGGAAGCCAGGCCTTCAATCAAGTCTGATGTATACCAGCAGTTCATAATAGCACAACTAGGCTTCTAGTGTGTCAAAGTTTCCAAGGGCATCCAGGACCCCAGGCAATACTCACACTAGAACCTAAAGAATAGTTTGTAAACAAGTTTGGAAAAGCCATCCCCCAGTATGTCAGAGACTCCTAGGCAGTGCTCACACTGGAGGGGTAGAACCCTAGATATTCTAAGAGTAGGAGTTGAAAATAGTATATGAAAATAGGAGATAGTTCTAGGGGAAAAAACAGTTTGGATTCTAGAAGTGAATAGGAACAAACAGAATCACTTCAGCACTTTGAATTCAAACATGTATTCTAGTAATCAAACAGTAGACAGAACAAAGTTACACTCAAACCAAATAGGATCTCACATTGCCCAAGTTGGCTTAGTTGATTAACTAATACTGAGTGAGCATATGGGCACATATTAAACAAGGAATAGCATGCTGGGATTAGAGTACTAATCAGACAATTACACAGAAAGGGTAGCAGGGGTTAGGAGCATAGAAGTCATTAATCATGACTTGTTAGGGTAAACACATAAAACAAGACAGGAATGAAAGCATGCTAGTTGAGAAACAAGTAGACCAGTATCCTGGATCAAACATGAACATGATAGATGAACCCTATTGACATATTGGACAAGACAAATTCATAAGAGTTAAGGCATGCTAGTTAACAGAAACATGAAGCAGGCTGAGGCAGGTTGATAGCTACAACAGACAGATTACATAACACACTGAATAGGACATAGTAACAGAGATAGACATATTGATTAAGAGCAATAAACATGAGGCACATAGGTCTAATTACATATGATAACAGAAGTAGTCATGCTAATTAAGAGCAATAAACAAGAAGCACGTAGGTTTAACTTCACAGAAGTATTCATGCAAATTAAGGTCAATAAACAGGAAGATATAGGTCTAACTATACAGAAGTAGTCATGCTGATTAAGATTACTAAACAGAAAAGACATAGGTCTAACTACACAGCATATTGAATGATAATAGGAGTGGAAGTATACCAGTTGAGAGATAGCAGAGAGGAAGGTGAGAGCAAATAAAGTTCAATAGTCTAGCCTTGGCTTCCAGCCGGCTAGCCAGTGCAACAAACACAAGTAACAGAGAGAGTTGTAGTGGAGAGTGTGTAAGAGTATGTGTGTGTCTTTCTTTCTGAGTGTGCTCGTGTGTCAAAGAAATCAGAATGAGAGTTTATATAGCACTTAGCAGAGTAAAAAAATTAAGGCAAGAAAATAGAGTTCACAAATAAGGCAAGCAAATACAATCGGCCAGTTAATTGGGGGCTAAATTTGGCCAAATAATTCAAAAGAATCAGGGAAACTCCCCCTAAATTGGGGAGAATCAGTTAACAACTCAGATTGGATTCAAATAAGGTAAACAAATCAATCACAGATCGTATATAAGCCAATTAAATCCCATAAATTAGGCTAATAATCTAATTAAGGCAAGTAGTACCATTAGGCGTCACAAATTAGGAAAACAGATAGAAAAATCACAGAGAAGTATTAATCTCGGAAGAAAAATATAATATGAACCCTAACAAAATCAGTCAATCTCTTCTAATTGACACAGATGAAAATAACGGGCAAAAATATTAAAATAATCAGTGAAATAAGCAGAAAACCTAGGGTTTAGAGCATAGCCATGAGAATCAGTCGAGCAATAAAGAAAATCGAGGTTAAACACTTAAAAACTTTAGAACCTTTTTGCAGAGAACTTAAGATGAAACCCTAGTTTCAGAAAACATTGAAATCGGTTAATAATAAGGAAAAACAAAAGGTTTTCAAAGAAAAATACCAATGAATACTTAAATCATCTCAGATCTACAAGGATCTGAGTAGACTCAAGTAGAAAGTGATTAGGGTTTTCAAAAATGGCAGAGATGAAAGGAAATCTGGTTTGGAACCAGAGATTCGAGCAATAAACACGAAGATAATAATACTCACAAATGGAGATGACCATAGGTAGGCTTATGAAAAGGTTTGGAACAAATCTGATTTGAATCTCTTCAAGATTCCTTCATAATAACAATAAAATAGAACAACCAGAAGAGGTAAGAGGCCGGCAGAGGCCTGAAATTACAGAGAAACCTCATGGGACGGGTGGTTTTCCTATGACGGCGGCTAGGGCTAGGGGTGTCTGAGAGAGAAAAGAGGAGGGAAGGGGATTGAAGGGTGGCGGATTTGGTAAAATGGGGTAGGGTTTGGGTCGTTTGGTTAATTAAAAATGGAAGGTGAATCCTGGACCGTTGATCTTTTGAGATCAACGACCAGGATTGAACTAGAGGTTGGGGTGGGTTATAACAATTGGGTTATTGGGTTTGGGTTATGGGTTAGTTTAGTTATTGGGTTGGGTAATTGGGTTAGGCATTTTAGGTGCTGGGCTGGATAATTGGGTTCGAAAAATTAATTGAAAGAGGTTATATTTTAAATACCCATATAATTTAATAAAAATAATTTATAAAATAGTTAATAAATGGTAAAAATGCTATTTATGCATGAAAATGACTTAAAATAATTACTTAATGTTACAAAAATATAAAGGGTAATTTTTCGTGCAAAAATAAAGTAATTATGCATACATGTGATATTATTGCAATGTTATTGCAATTATAACCTACAAATGTAAATATAATTACGCATAAAATAATTAAAGCTTAATATAAATGTAAATGATAAAATGAAGCAATAAAATTATTAAAAAATCATTTGCGATGCAATTAGTAATTATTTAGATAATAAAATAATGAAATAAACTATTAAAAAATCCCTTTAAAAATTACAGAAAATTATGAAAAAATGTTAATTGATGCTCATGCATTGTTTTGAAAGTATATATGTATTTTGAAAATAATATAGGGAAAAATTGGGTATCAACATCCTCAATGCACCATCATCCCCAATAGTGACCTTCTTAGCATCACCGTGATGGACCGTGTCCTTAAGGACAAGCAGATGGAGGTTATCATATTGACCCTCCCCGATACGATCATAAAGAGAAGACTGAGAGACCACACAAGCCAATACTCGACTCGGCTCATAAATATCCAATCTCAGAGACTTGCTGGCTAAGGCCTGAACATCCAACGACAATGGCCTCTCTACTGCTGGTAGATATGCTAAACTCCCCAAACTCTCCGCCCGACGACTCAAGGCATCGGCCACCACATTGGCCTTCCCCGAATGGTACAAAATAGTGATATCATAGTCCTTAAGTAGCTCCAACCACCTCTACTGACTCAAGTTAATATCCTTTTGCTTGAACAGATGCTGCAAACTCTGATGATCGGTATAAATCTCACAAGGAACACTGTACAAATAGTGCCGCCAAATCTTCAAGGCATGAACAATAGCTGCTAACTCAAGGTCATGGACAAGATAGTTCTTTTCATGCACCTTCAGTTGTATGGACGCGTCGGCAATCACCCTATCGTCCTGCATCAACACCGCATCGAGACCAATCCGCGACGCATCACAATATACGGTATAAGACCCTGAACCTGTAGGAAATACCAATACTAGGCTATAGTCAAAGCTGTCTTGAGCTTCTGAAAGCTCTCCGCACACTCCTCTGTCCACCTGAACGGAGCAACCTTCTAGGTGAGCCTGGTCATAGGTGCTCGAATGGATGAAAATCCCTCTACAAAACAATGGTAATACCCCTCCAAACTAAGAAAACTCCGGATCTCTGTTGTTGATGATGGTCTAGGCCAAATCTACACTGCTTCCGCCTTCTTCGGATCTACCTTGATGCCATCACTCGATACTACATGACTCACGAATGCCACTGAATCTAGCGAAAACTCACACTTTGAAAATTTTGCATACAACTTCTTTTCTCTCAAGGTTTGAAGCACAGACCTCAGGTGCTACTCATGATCCTCCCGAGTCCGGGAGTTACCAGAATGTCATAAATATACACAATGACAAAGGAGACAAGATAAGGCCGGAACACACTGTGCATCAAGTGCATAAAAGTTTTTGGGGCATTGGCCAGTCCAAAAGACATCACAAGAAACTCATAGTGACCATACCGAGTCTTGAAAGCAGTCTTTGGGATATCTGGCTCCCGAATCTTCAACTGATGATAGCCTGAGTGTAAGTCAATCTAGGAAAACACTCTGGCACCATGTAACTGCTCAAATAAGTCATCAATACGAGGCAATGGATACCTATTATTCACTGTGACTTTGTTCATCTGGTGATAATCAATGCACATACGCATAGAACCATACTTTTTCTTCACAAATAAGACTGGAGCACCCCAAGGTGACACACTAGGCGAATGAAGCCCTTATCAAGCAACTCCTGCAACTGCTCTTTCAACTCCCTCAACTCAGGAGGGGACATACAATATGGAAGGATAGAGATGGGCTGAGTGCCCGACAACAAATCAATATCTCTGTCGGGAGGCATGCCCGGAAGATCAACTGGGAACACATTTGGGAAGTCCCTCATTACTGGAACGGACTCAAATGTAGGGGTATCAATACTGACATCTCTCACATAAGTTAGACACGCGTCACATCCCTTCTCAACCATTCATTGAGCTTTAAGAAATGAAATAACTCTGCTGGGAGTATACTCTAAGGTACCCCTCCACTCTGATCGCGGTAAACCTGGCATAGCCAGCGTCACAGTCTTAGCATGACAATCAAGAATAGCATAATGGGGTGACAACCAGTCCATGCCCAAGATAACATCAAAATCTACCATGCTGAGTAATAATAAACCAGTTCTAGTCTCAAAACCACTAAGAGCAATCAAACATGACTTATACACGCGGTCCAAAACAAGAGAATCTCCCACAGGAGTAGACACATAAATAGGGGAACTCAAAGAATCCCGAGATACGCCAAATACGGGGCACAATAAGAGGACACATAGGAATATGTAGAGCCCGGGTTAAATAATATTTCCGCATCTCTATGACATACCGGAACAATACATGTAATGACAGAGTCAGAAGCAACTGCCTCTATATGAGCCGGAAGAGCATAATACCTGGACTGGCCTTTCCCGCTATGGCGACCTCGACCTCCCCGACCTCCACCTCGAGCTGGCTGAGTAGGTGGGGCGGTAGCTGGTGCTGGAATCATAGCCTGAGGACCCGATGGAGCACGTGGTGGCTGAGAAGTCTGTGGAGGTACACCCCTCCAAAGTCTGGGGCAATCCCTCACCATATGGCGAGTGTCGCCACACTCGAAACAAGCTCTCGGAGGGCGTGGCTGCTACGACTTACTCGGACCAAGTTTGCTGGACTGGCCGCTAAAATCATCCTGAGCAGGAGGCGCACTAGCTATTGGCGGTGCATAATAAGGCTCATAGGGCCTAGAAGAGGCTGGAACACCACTGGCGGCTGGAAGAGCTGAATGAACGGGGCGAATCACATAACCCCTACCATGGAGAACTGCAGCTGGGGCACGAGTACCGTTGCAAGTGCCAGACTCTCGAGACCTCTTGGCCACCTTATCCTCTCTATCCCGGGCAAGTATGCCCTCCAATCTCCTAGCAATACTCACAACCTACTGATAAGAAATATCCATCTCCAACTCCCTAGCCATAGTGATCCAAATACTGGGGTGGAGTCCTTCAATAAACCGTCGAACCTTCTCTCGAACTGTGGCAACCAAGGCCGGTGCATGTAGGGCCAAATCACTTAAATAAACTGCATACTCTGACACAGTCATAGCACCCTGGCGCAGCTGCTCAGACTCCACGCGCCATGAGTCCCTGAGGCTCTGAGGGACATACTCTCTCCAAAACATGTTCGAGAACTGAGTCCATGAGAGTGAAGCTGCCTCATCCGGACAACTCAACTCATAAGCACGCCACCACTGATAGGCTGCTCCTTTAAGCTGGAAAGTGGTAAAAGAAACCCCGCTCATCTCCGCTACACCCATAGTACGGAGAATACGATGACACTCCTCCAAAAAATCCTGAGCATCATCTGTAGACAATCCGCTGAAGGTAGGTGGGCGGTACTTATTTTACCTCTCAAGTCTGAGTTGCTCCGCCTAAGAAGCGGTTGTCCTAGACTCGTGCTGGACCGGAGCTACCAGTTGTAGTGGGATAAACTCTGCGGCCTGGTCAACCTGGACCCTCTGCTCAGGAGTACGGGCTGCGGGAGTCTGTGCCCCTCCCCCGTCCTGAGATGTGGCAGGGGCTAGTGGAATCAATCCACCCCGAGCTAAAGTGTTGAACATGCTCATGAACTGGGCTAGAGTCTCTTGGAGGCTGGTGCAGCAATAGGCACCTCAGGTGCCTACCCTCCAGCTTGAATTGCTAGGGGCTCCTCTGTCGCAGCTCGTATAGGTGCTCTGGCTGCACCGCGTGGTCGTCATCTACCCCAGCCCCGGCCTCTAGCAGGGGGCACGGGTGCCTGGTTGTCAAATCCTCCGGTACGGGTCCTCACCACCTGTGAGAAAGAATATAATAGAGAAGTTTAGAATTTGATGCAAACAACTTCCCACGACAAGGAATCAAAGAAGTATAATTGTTCCTAACAGTTCCATAGCCTCTCGAAGATAAGTACTGACGTCTCCGTACCGATCTGCAAGACTCTAATAAACTGACTTGTGACTTACGATGCGTATGAACGTAGATCTATGATACCAACTTGTCACGACCCAAACATCCCTCTGAAACACGTTGTGGCGGCATCTAGTCTCTACGACTAGGTAAGCCTAACAAATTACAGAAAATACCAATAATGGAAGCAAAACTTAACATCTAACTGCAATATATACTAAATAACCAATAACAATGTTATTCGGCATGTACAATAACCAAAACACTGAACGTACACAACTTTCCCAAAACCCGGAACATCATGAGTCACAAGCTACAAAAAGGAAATATTATCTCTATACATCCAAGAAGTGTTTGACACGGGGAGAATAGAGGGGGACTCTGAGGTCTGTGGACGCGAAAGATATACCTTGAAGTATCCAAAGTTGTGTCGGCTAACTGATAATACGGCTGACAATGAGCACCTGGATCTTCCACAAAATATGTGCAGAAGAGTAACATGAGTACACCACAATGGTACCCAGTAAGTGCCAATCCCTAACCTCGGTCGAGTAGTGACGAGGTTAGGTCAGGCCCACTGGTAAATAATAAATGAAGCAGAAAATATACAATATAATAATAGACTTGAATTAAGCAAAAGAAAACACAACAATAATAATCAATACACAGAATAAACAGCAGCGGGGGATCTCCCAAGATGCCGTCTCATAGTCCCAAAATAAATATGCAGGGAGAACTCCCGAGGTACCGCCTCGTAGTCTCAAAAGTAAATGTGCCAGGAGAACTCCCGAGGGACCGCCTCGTAATCTCAAAAGTAAATATGCAGGGAGAACTCCCGAGGTACCGCCTCGTAGTCTCAAAAGTAAATGTGCCAGGAGAACTCCCGAGGTACCGCCTCGTAATCTCAAAAGTAAATATGCAGGGAGAACTCCCGAGGTACCGCATCGTAGTCTCAAAAGTAAATATGCAGGGGGATCTCCCAAGATACCGCCCCGTAGTCCCAAATAAATATACAACTCAAACAATTAAAGATAACAACTACAACACGAGATATATAATTTAGGCTAAGTACAAGTCAAGGAAAGAAGAAGGAATTTACTAAGCATGCTGCAAAAAGTTCAGTTAAGCAAGTAAGACACGTAGACATGTTATTCTAGGCTAACATGTAACTACACATGCTAGTATACCTAATTAAGGTGAAAACAAGAAATTACTCAGTAAAAATCGGTTTTTGCAACAAATAGCCCGTGTACGCACTCGTCACCTCGCGTACACGGTGCTCACATATCATATCAGTACCAAATCCTAAGGAGAATTTCCCCCACACAAGGTTAGGCAAGCTACTTACCTCGAACCAAGTTCAATCAATTGGTAACAATGCTTTTCCCACGAATATCCGACTTCGAATGACCCAAATCTAGCCAAAATCAATTACACATCGTAAATATATCAATAAGAAACTAATCTAATCAATGAAATCTAAGCTAAAGCAAGACATTAGGAAATTGTCCCAAAAAGGCTCCCCGGGCCCACGTCTCGGAATCTGGTAAAAGTTACAAAACATGAACACCCATTCATCACGAGTCCAGTTACTCGAGTTCGACCTCAAATTGCCTTTCAAAACTCAAAATTTTAGTTGAAGAACTTCTTCTAATTTTTCTCAATTTTCAACCCCAAATCCGAAATTAAAGATGTAATTAATGATAGATTAGTGGGATTTAACAAAAACGGAGTGTAGAATCACTACTCAACCGATGTCTCTGAAAATCCCTCAAAATCTCGTCCAAATCCGAGCTCCCAAACTCAAGTTTTGATAAAAATGGCCAAACCCTCGTTTTTGAAATGATATAAGTTTGCCCAATGGATTCCTCTTCACGAGCGCGGCCACATCCTCGCGTTCGCGAAGCACAAATTCTCTTCAGTCCAAAACCTTCATCGCGAATGTGAGAGCCCCCTGGAGAACGTGGTAGCTTGCATTACCTGACCCTACACGAACGCGGGAACCTCATCTCGAACGCGTATGCAAATTACCTAGAGCTCCATCTAGTCGTTCCTCTATGCGAACGCGAGGACCATATCGCGAACGCGCATGCTTAAGGATCCGCACCATCGCGAATGGGGGAATTACATCGGGAACACGAAGAAAACTTAGCCGGTCTCCCAGGTACCTTACGCGAACGCGAGACCTCTCCCGCTAACACGATGAAGGAAACCAGCAAAATGACACCAGATTTTTCAGCAAATTCCAACAAGTCCGAAATGATCCATTAAGCATCCGAAACACACCCAAGACCCTCGGGACCTCCACCAAACATACCAACTAGTCATAATACACCTACGAACTTAGTCCAGCCCTCAAATCAAATCAAACAACGCTAAAAACACAAATCACCCTTCGATTCAAACTTAATGAACTTGAAACTTTCAATTTCTACAACCGATGCTGAAACCTATCAAACCACGTCTGATTGATCCCAAATTTTGCACACAAGTCATATTCAACATTACGGACCTACTCCAACTTCCTTAATCGGAATCTGACCCCGATATCAAAAAGTCCACAACCGGTTAAAATCTCAAAAAAATCGACTTTCGTCGTTTCAAGCCTAAATGAGCTACAGACCTCCAAAACACAATCCGGACATGCACTAATGTCCAAAATCACCCAACAGAGATAACGGAACCGACGAAACTCCATTCTGGAGTCGTCTTCACACATTTCCAACTATGGTCAATAATTCCAAAACTTAAGCTTCTAGTTAGAGACTAAGTGTCCCAAAACACTCCGAAATCAAAACCAACACCTCCCGGCAAGACACATAAGCAGAAAAAGACACGGGGGAAGCAGTAAACAGGGGATCAGGGCTATAACTCCCAAAACGACCGGCCGAGTCGTTACCAGTTTGTCAGAAAAGTCCTCCCCTTACAATGGTTGTTGAAATCCCTATTTATAGTGGCACATAGGAGCAAGGTCCTAGGATCAAGCCCCTCTTAAATAAAAATGGAAGAATACATCGGCGAGCCATTAAACTTGTCCTCACTTTTCACTTTGACACTCCATCTTATGCCTGTTCCATTTGAACACTCCAACCACACCTCGAATGTGTCATTTAAACACAATATGATGATATGGCATAAAGAGTGTATTGCATGATTTTTCAGAGCATGAGAGAGCAATTTTTCTTTTAATTTTTTTCTCCTATTCTTTCCGCTATTCCTTCTGCGCACCATTGTTGCATAGTTCTTTCACATACCAGATGACTCGCAAACTCGGCCAAACCTTCCTAAATCCAATACACAAAACAAACCATTTTGAGAACTCGTTTTTTATAACAGCACATATATGAAGAAACAAAAGGTGTAGAAGAAAGAGGTCAGGCGGTTTCAATGGTTGTCGCCGGAAAGTTTATACACCGACCAGATCTGAAAGTGGCAAAACCAGTCGTCAGCAGCCGCTACTCCCACGACGAAGAACATCGGAGCAACTGCGATGGAGGTAGCGACAAAAAGACAAACAATAGACCTAAATCAGATTCACATCTCAAAAATCTCGGTGAACCTTCATTTTTCCAGCGAGTTTCGTGAATCCAAAGAAGAAGAAAATCAAGTTTGAATTATTCAAAAAAATTCGCCCAAAGCTCCAACGTAAAGAAGAGGAAGAGGAAAAATGGTCAAATTTCTGGATAAGAAGATAGCTGGAAAAGAAATTGCCGGAAACTAATTTTTCCGACGAGGGGTCGTCGGGGAAGATGATGATGGGCTTTTGAAGTGGATGGATCTCGTGAAGAACCTGTTGAACCTGTTGAAGTGGGTCCAAAACTCCATTAATGAACTTGAATACTTGTTAGAATGGAAGTTGAAGTGAGAAAGATTCTAGAATAGAATAAGAAGAAAGAACGAGAGAGAAGGAGTCGACAGCTGTTGAAAGAACATAAATTTCTTTTAGCTCTTCTTATTCTTCTTTAACTTTTTTTTTCAAAAGCTTTTTTTAATTAATTAATTCAAGTTAAATCCATGTGTCTCGTTTTTATTCGTCACCATGGCGAGTGAATTGCACTCATTGTTTATGTTTGGCTGCTTATGAATTTTGAGTTTAAATGACACATTCGAGGTGTGGTTGGAGTGTTCAAATGGAATGGACTTAAGATGGAGTGTCAAAGTGAAAAGTGATGACAAGTTTAATGGCCTGCCGGTGAATTCTGCCAATAACAATTATGGGGGTTATTGAAGAATGTGTAACAACATGTTATGAATGTCATATTCTCTATAACGGACTTTGTATTTAATATTACAGAATATTATTCATTGAATGCTATCGGGTGACGGACGTTCATTTGTCTTCATGAGCAACATTCCCTTCGGGGGCTTCCTAGTGCCAACCGAGATTGCCGCCACCAGTCTTGACTTCCACCTGTCTTGTTTTCCATCAGTCTCTGATTCCACGTGTCACTTTATTATACGAGCATAAGGCTGTAAAGTAGGCCGGGCCCGGGCCTAAACGGGCCAAGTGGGTGGGGTGCAAGTGGGCTGGTCCCAACAGGTCCCGGGCTTTACGGGCCTAAATGATGTAATCGGCCTGGTACGGGGCCTAAGCCCATATGGTCCCGGGCTAAGTGGGTCGGGCTATTTTTATTATTTTTTTTTATCTAAGGCAATTTCTTGTAAATTATATTATATAATTGTGACTTAAATCTTGTAATTCAAATTTAAACACAAAAAAAATTGCAAAGAGATATTCAAGGGAATGCGTCATAATTTTTATTATTATGACATTAACGAAAAATGGCAATATCTTTCTTAGTGTTCCTCCCTCCAATGGAATGAGCACAACAAGGTGCTAATACCACCATTAAAAGGGAAAAAAACTAATCAAGATGTTCCAAAATACAAGTTACATATTAGTTTACATTGTATCTCTTATAAATTACATAAATCCTTCAAGGTTCGGAGGAATTTCCGTTGGTGGTGGCGAAAAAGAAGCTTGTTCATCACCGCTTCCGGGCGAAGAAGCATCCTCAGCAAGTTCAACTAGCATTTGTTCGTAAGCTTCGTCTATCTCTGGTTGTGATTCAGCAAGTCCAAAGTTTCTTCGTTTCGAACGGATCCAATCTCTGAAGAGTATTAATTTTTCCAAGCTATCCCTTATAGACGCTCTATGATCACCGAGTTGAAGTCTCGCTTGACTGAAAGCGCTCTCCGATGCCACTGTTGAAGCTTGAATCGTTAAAATGTCTCGAGTCATCCTTGAAAGAACCGGAAAGTGTTTTTCTTTGTCTTTCCACCATTCCAAAATATTAAAGTAGCCGTCGGGATTCACTTCTTCAAGTCCCTGTGACAAATAAACTTCAAGCTCATTTAGTTGTGAATAATCACTAGCCGTGGAACCTTGAGAACCCTTGAATCCCGCCCAAGCACTAAGTGCTCTTACTCCCGCAGTTCTTTTAGATGATTGCGAACTAGAAGAAGTAGGAGTTGGAACATTTGGTATAGCTTGATCTAAGGCAAGTTGATAAGCATTATAAATAGTTTGAGCATTTATTTTAATTGAGGCTTTTGCTTCCGGAAGTGTAGACAATTTCTCATCTTCAAATGCTAAACCATTATAAATATTTGTATACCAAAATTTAGGATCTCCTAATTTCATAGTAAGATTTAACAAGGCAGCAACACCATAAATAGGAGGGATAAGGGAAAAATGTTTTTTAAACTTTTGTCTCATAGAATCAATAGCAAGTTCATAAATTACTCCACCCTCTGAAAATTGATTAAACAAACCAGGAAGTTCTGCAAGACAAACTAAACAGTTAGAAATAGTAGGATAATATTGCTCAGATAATTCATTTGTAACAATATGAAATTTTTCTAAAAATTCTACAAGCATTTTAACATTAGTCCAATCATGATTTGTAAGGTGCTCATCATCATCAGCTACACGAGCATTAAACGTTGCGTTTATTGGGTTTCTATATTCATATGCAACAACTAAACTTTCATACATGTAATTCCATATAGTTGTACAAGGTTTAGGAACCTTTCTTTCTCTTAGGCCAAATTCATCGCATCTTTTAAAATATTCTCTAGGTCTACTTCTACGGTATGAATAAAAAATCCAATTAAGAGTCATTTTAACCTTTTCAATTTCAACATTTAAAATTTTCATACCATCACCGACGATTAAATGGTAAATATGATAAATACATCTAACATGGAAAATATTGCTAAATGCGGGATTTAGTGTAGTAGTAAGCAAGGCTATATCATTAGTGTTACTAGAAGCATTATCCATTGAAACTGACATTATTTTATTTCTAATGCAAAAATATCTACAAATATCTATAACCGTGTTAGCAATAAACTTCCCTGTGTGACGTGAATTAATTATTCTGTAAGCAATAATGCGCTTTTGCATTATCCAGTCCTCATCAATCCAATGACTGGTAACAGTAAGATAATCACAGTCATTACCACTTTTACCAGTATCAGTAGTAATAGCAACACGATAATTTATATTAGTAAATAAATAGCGCAGATATTATTCATATTCATGTTTATATTTATAAATATCGCTCTTTACGGTTGTGCGAGGCCATCCTTTATAAGTAGGATTAAAAACTCTTCTAATATAATGCACAAAGTGAGGGTTAGAAGGAAAACTATAGTGTAAGCACATAACAGTAACCATTTTTGCCAATTCTTCACGATCTTTTCTTGGATCGTCATAAAAATGCCACCGGTAACAGTGTTAATTCCCGGTTGAACTTGATTTGACCCGGTACTAGGGTTAACCTCTAGGTACACTTGTCCCCTCGGCCGCAACTTTCATTTGAAAAAAATTGGCTTTATCTTTAGGGTGTTTCTTTATGTGTCTAGTCAAACTTCCCGTA
>ML242759.1:0-23084 GCA_005239495.1 Nicotiana undulata | reverse complement strand
AAAAATGTGCTTTTTTTTTTTGGTGTTTTTTTTTGGGTTTTGTCCAACCTCCCCGCCCCCCCCCCCCCCCCCCCCCCCCGAATCTCCAGTAAATTTAAAAACCAACTCTACTACACAAATTTTACACTTACCCTTATTTTTTTCTCTTAGTTGAATAAAAAATGGCCAAACAAGAGATGTTTCTCTCCGTTTAGAAGGTTGTCTAGAAAAAGTAGGGGTAGTAACATGAGGGTCATGCGAGGCATCATTTGGATTATTATCAGTTGGGTTAACTTCAATAACAAGACTAGTGGGTGTATCATCCTCCGGTTGCGTTTCATCAAAATCAATATTTTCCTCATCATTTTCATCAATAGTTGGATTACCATAAAGAGCATTCATATATTCATGGTTTAATTGTTCACCTGGTGCAATATCCTGGTAAAATTGACTATCGGTAAATTGAAATAAAGTGTTATCGCTATCAAGAATAGCAGGTGTAGGACGGGTAACGAGTTTGGGTCGGGGAGCCGGAGGAAGTGGATGAGTAATATCTTGGCCACTAGATTCACCAATTTTGGATTTTCCCTTATTTTTACCAAAAATATTTTTCAAAGAATAGGCCATATTAATTATAATTATACAAAGTAAAACAAACAAAACTATAATATTAAAACTTAAGAGTTGGAACGAGTTTACCGAATTGACGAACAACTTTTTGAAAATTATATATCGTTGAAGACTTGAATACTTCAATTCACCAACTTGACAAATTTTCACAAATTGCAATAACAAAGTAAGCAATTATAGAAGAAAATTAGAGAGAGATTGATGATTTTGTGAGAAAAATGAAAGAATGAGGGGTATTTATAGTTGAGAATAGGGAAAAGTGTAATTATAAAAAGTTTGGGGTTAAAACAAAGTTGGGGGCAAAATGGCTATTTTTCAAAGTGTCAAATGACTCTTTTTGCAGGCCAACGACTATAATTTAAAGCTTCCAACCGTTAGCCCTTTTTTCAGAATTTTTTTTTTTAAAAAAAATAGTCGTTGGGCCCGTTTAGGTCCGGTTGAACCGACCCACTTATGCAGCCGGTCCCGGGCTCGCGGACTCAAGGTTGAGGACCGGCCCACATGGGCTAAAAGACGAAATGGTCTTGGGCTTAAACGGGCGGCCCGTTTAGGCCCGCTACCCATATGGGCACGCGGGCCTGGGCCGGGCCCGAACCGGACCGGCCTACTGTACAGCCTTATACGAGCATCTAATATGAATCGATTTTACTCTATACAATAGAGTTATTAAATAATATTATTTATTTAAAATACAAAATGTCACTGTATAAATTTTAAAATATTAGATTATTATTTGGACCAAGAAAGTGTGAAATGAAGAAATCAATGATTATTCGACTATGTGAAACATAGCGTTGTACTAAGACGGATATCACACGCAAGTACAGTTGCATCCCTAGAAATTGTGTTTTTAAGCTTTGGACCATAGAACTATAATATGCCACGTGCGTATTTGAATGTGCTCATTTGTCGCTCATTCCATTTGAGGTAAAATAATAATAATAATAATAATAATAATAATTCACTCGATATTCTAGGCTCAGTCATCACGCCAAAAAAGTAGAAATAAATAAATAAAAAACCATAATTCATAGGGGAAAGTTCAAAGTCTTCTTCTTCCTTGCCCTTTATCTCTCAAAACCCCAAATTCCTCTTATCAACTTATGCTTTGATCTGTGCCTTATTTAACTGAAGCTGCTTTGAGGTGATTTATTGTTACTCGCATGGTTTTTTGAATTCGATCAATTTTAATTACTGGGTATTCGAAATTGAGCTTCTTTTACTAATTGGAGGACTGGCTAGTTATTTTCTTTTTTCTTTTTCCCTTCTTGTAGTTCAGATTATTGAATATTTGCGTGACTCAGATGTGGCCTTACAGTATTATTGTTTTTAGTTGGCTGTAGAGTGGTTTCAGGAATAAGGTATAATTAAGTGAAAATTTTAAATTTATTATCGAACATGGTTATAGGTTGTGGTGGGATTTGGGGAAGGAAGCTTTTTTCAGTGTTGGGTTTGAGATGTTATTCTCAACTTTGTTTAACAAAGGTGGAAAATTTGGGGTTTATTCCCTCTTTGTTTTTCTCTGAGCTGCTGTTGGAAGTATATTAATCAATTAGTATGAAATTTATAATCGAGGACTAGCAAAGTGGAAAACTGGAAAAACAGATATTGGTATCCATGCCATATTAAACCAAACGACCGAGACATTGTACTGTCTCTAATCTCTATGTAGCATTTGATTCTCACCAGTGTAAGTAAAATCAGGTAAGGTGATCATTTGGTGTTAAGGGCTTTCTTTAGGTTTTTCTCCCGTGATTAGTAAGTAAGAATGCTTGTTGCTTTTTTGCCTGCTTTGTTAAAGTGGAGTAATGTTTAAGGTTTTATCTTTTGACAGATGGAGGATGGCAAGTTGTCTGAGGATATTTTGACTTCAGCTGCGGCATTTGTTGAAGGTGGAATTCAGGATGCCTGCGATGATGCTTGCAGCATATGCCTTGAAGCATTTTGTGACAGTGATCCTTCTACGGTACGTAGTTCACACTATCCCGTGTCTGTGAACAGAATTGGCTTTATAATGGAGTAATATAGTTTTTCAACTTGCAGGTGACTGGTTGCAAGCATGAGTTCCATCTTCAATGTATTCTTGAATGGTGATCTAAATATTCCCTATTAATTAGATATCTCATGTCTAAACTGTTCTTTCACTCATCTCTAGGATGCATAGAGCTTTTTTATGACTTCCCAAAAAGGTGACATTTTGTGGACATTGATGACTGCCTAAGGGCCTTTATTGTTCCTCTAATGTTATAAAGATGAATTGTAGGCTTTCTTGCGGAAATTAGAATGCTCTATGAAGTGCCTCTGGTGGGAACACACAAACTAGATGTAGAGTATTTTGACAATGTTAAAGATCCAATTACTGCAATTAAGAATGTAATTGGGCTTTCTCAATTAAAAAAATGACATGGGGCTTTTGGAGTTTGTCGTTTCTTGTGATATATTCCTTTGTTGCCCAACTTTTGGGTTCCATGGTTTTCTTGGAGGATTATATGCTCCTACTTGAGCAGTTTACTTGAAGATGTAAGAGAAAGGCGGTCATTATTATTTCAGCATTGTGATTCTTTCTGATTAATAAGATACCCATAAATAAACGATGCTTGATGTTGCTCACTGATTGTACAGATGATGTGGAATGTAATCACAATTGATGACTGAGTAAAGGGTGTGCCATCCATAGTTTTTATCCATGTTTTTTGGCGTTTCATCTTATCTATTAAGCTTTTATACCCAACTTCCTGCAAAGGAGGCCCAAAGAGCAGGAGGGGGTTTGTTATTACCGTTGGTTCCTTCTTGCGTCTGTTTAGGATGATAAAAGAGTGAGCAAAATAATGATAAATGACTTCTTGATGCACCAAATATCTCCTATTTACCATTGTTTCGACCAAATTCATTTGGATGGTTAAACTTAAGTGGCATTGATCAATTGACTCATGATTGTATCCGCTATTTCGGATATTAAAAATTAGAAAAAAGGTAAACTTGGAGCATTTGATTTTCTCTTGTTTTTTAAAATAAATTTAAATTGTTGGAACAAAGTTTTATTCCTTCAAATTTGTATTTGTCATGGAAGATTATCAGTTGATAGATTATGAAGTTTTGGATCTTTGGTTGTATATGCCGCAAATACTGAGACTAAAGGCACGCATAGAGCTTAATTTGAAAGCACTAATATCCTGAATAATTTTAATGTATGTGCTGTAGGTGTCAGCGAAGCTCCCAGTGCCCCATGTGTTGGCAGGCTCTCAGCTTGAAAGACCCTAACAGGTTCGGTCTTATTCTCAAATCAGCCACTTGTTTATCAGTTTGTGATCTTTCTTAGCCCTCCTTCAGTGCTATTGATAAATGTGCTTCTCTTTCAGCCAGGAATTGTTGGATGCAGTAGAGCACGAGAGAAACATCAGGATGAATCCTCCTAGAAACACCACAATCTTTCACCATCCAACTCTAGGAGATTTCGAATTACAACATGTTAGCATTTCTGAAGTCCACAAAAAAAGTTTCTTCTTATAAGCTGTTAATGGTCCATTTTGTGACAAAATCTTGTGGTGTGTTTCTTTCACAGTTACCTGTAAATGCAACTGATTCTGAACTTGAAGAGCGTATCATTCAGCACTTAGCCGCTGCCGCTGCCATGGGAAGGACACGCCACCTTGCCAGAAGGGAGGGTCAGCGAGGTAGGTCATCAGGTCAAGGTCGTCCCCATTTTCTGGTGTTTTCAACTCATCCAAATGCTCCTCCTGCTGCTGCTGCTGCTTCATCTTCTACTCAAAGGGGTGGGGGTGGACCCACTCCTGCAGTTTTGGTTTCTGGTCAGGATTCTCCAATTGTTGCTGTTGGAGAAGGTTCTGGACAACTAGTCTCTCAACCATCTTCTTTTCAAGCTGATCAGGTTTCTGCTTCTGGGTCAGGATCAAATGCTGCTGTTAACCAACTTGGGACTTCATCAAACAATAGGTGTGTTTATTTGTCAAGCTTGGTTGAGAGTTTTGATGGTTCCTCTTTTCTTTTGCTCTATGTGACTTACATAATTATAGTCATGGGAATGGATCCTCCAAAAATAAAATGAGGTTGCAATAATTACCAAGAGAAAGCCGGCACCCTCACCCTTTCTAGATAGGGGGACAACAAAGAGGCCTTCTCGTGGATTTTTCTTAATTCCCGATCACCATGAATGAAGAGTTGGTGAACAAGATGCATAACATATCTTAAATCTTGAATTTTAGGGGGTGGGGGGAGGGGAGTAAAGGGCAAAGAACAAAAGACAAATAAGGCCGATATATTCTTTTATTTTGCTTATTATTGAGTTATGGTATTGTAGGAGGACTCCTTTTCAATCTTCTTCTAACCATCAAGACAGAGCCGGACCATCAGAGTTTCAGTCTTTTTCAGAATCTATAAAGTCTCGACTTAGTGCAATGTCAATGAGGTATCTGGAAACTCTAATATCATCTCTTATAATTTTTCAGGTAACTTCTGAAACATCAGAAAATGTTATTTGCTTGTAAGCCCTATTTACTTGTTTTTATTGTTGTTTTTTAGATACAAAGAATCTTTAACAAAGAGTTCAAGGGGTTGGAAGGAGAAGTTTTTCTCTCGCAACAGTTCGACATCTGACCATGGTCTGGAATCTAGGAATGAAATCAGCGCAGCTGTTGCCACTGTATCACACCTGATGGAGCATCTGGAAACCACAGATAGCAGAGCCAGTTCTGCTGAATCAAATATATTGGAGGAGACTTTACCTGTTGGACGTGCTGAGCAGCATATACCTGAGATTGATGATACCCACTCTTTAAATGAGGATAATAGGCAAGCCCCATGTGCTGCAAGTTCTGGTTCAAACTAAGTTTTGAATGAATCAGAGCATTTTCTCTTAAAGGTAAATTGTCTTCTCTATACAATTCATTTTAGTCTCTTCACCCTACTCCAAACACTCCACCTCCAAAAAAGTTAAAAGAAAGAAAAGGGAAACCTAAATCAAAACAAAAAGGGAGAAAGAACTTTAGAGAAAGAGAAGTTTTCTCCATGAATATTACATGCTGATGGCTTTTGTAGTCCCCAATGACTTCAGGGCGCTTAGCACCTAGTGCTGCTAGATATGATGATAGGAGCTGCCTATTGTATGTCCAGTGTATACTGATTGACACAGAAAAGCCTTGTTGTGTCGAGCAAGTTGGTATAGCAGTATAGCATTGAGTATATTGACTGACCTTAATTGTTACATGGCTTCTGCTGCTGCCTGGAATATCCACATGACTAGAAGGTATCTCTATTATGAGATGTGTATTTTGGTCAGTGTCGGTATAAAGAAACCATTGCTCTTTTGAGGATAAACTTTTATCCTTATCTTGTAAATTCCAGGTGCACCACCAAAACTTGTATTTTTGGTATATAAAAGTGCATTGGGAGGCTTGGAACACATGCTAGAGTTCTTGGACTCTCATATGTAAACTGTAAAGTCTTAGAATTCCCCAATCACTTCTGTAACATGTTATTACCTTGTTGGTGCTACGAAATTAATAAAAATTATGGAGAGACCTTCAATTAACAAGAATTTGATGTATGGTGTCTGAAGAGTATGGTAGATGATATTATAATCAATCTGGTACCAGTGTGAAACCTTACAATCGAGTTTATTTTTATGGGGATATGAGTTGTAGGCTAGTGGTCCCACCCCAAATATGTTTTGAAAAAGAAAAAAAAGTTGGTTTATGTTTTCCGTTTCCAGGAGCCGTTTTTTCCCTTTACATTTTTCTTTATTATGTTTTGAGTTTTTCATCTATGGTGGTGATTATGGGTTTTGAAGTAGCTTACATGGCGTGAGCCCTCATCCTTCACCAGTTGGTTAGGGATCAAATCTGACCGTGTCCTCTATGAACCCTCAGAACCTTGTTGTGGATGTAGCCTCTTGAGAAAAGCCCTTCTGCTTTTACGAGTATGGTCTAGAATGGTCTTCTTTATATTCATTTTTTCCTGTTAAAGGCCTTCAAAATTACTGCTGGGTGATAAATAAGTAGACAATCCAATGATGTGATCACTGTTCTTCAGCTGTAGTGGGGTTCTTTTTGGCCCTTTTTTACCCCGAATGGCGTAGGGTGGTTAGAAAATTGCGCTTGTATATTATATCATGAGTATAGTAAATCTAAAAAAGAAAAGAAAAAAAGAAGGCGGGGCAGGAAAGGTTTCTTAATGAGTTGTTTAGTAGCAATTTGCATGTTTGATGCATATGACTGTTTCCTCCAGAATGATTTATATGCTTTTCAATCTAACACGCAGTTACAATCTTATGGGGGAATTTAGCGATCTTCCTCTTGCTCTCTGCCCCCTTAAACAAATCTGTGCTCTTTGCCCTTGTGACAACTTTACTATGTGTCTTAAATTTGTTTATCTACGGACATCCTTTCAGAATTTGAATTACTGCTCTTCCCTTGTCCGTAGGTTCTGCAATTCACTGCCTAATATTGGTTAATTAACTTTGTGGAAGATTCCATTTTTATATCATGGATATTTTGAACTTCTAAGAAGCTTTGGTTAAACTATGTCACTTATATGCTAGGAATTGTAGTAGTGTGCAGAACTGCCCCTGATGGTTTCTTTGGAAGTTCTTACTTTCGTTGTGAATTGTTGTACCAGACTTCTCGGATAAGTTGATAAGGCACTGATAAATGCTAAAGCTAAAATCTTGTGATCACAGTTTACAAAGGTTGGTTAGTTTCACAATCATGAAGAACTTGTCAAACATTTCCATCTATGCGGATATTATGTTCTGACCAATATCAAGCCATGTTTGAAGTGGTCTTACTAACACCGTAGACAGAGAAGTTTTTGGTGTCTTCCTGTGACTTCCTTTTAGCACCATACAGTATAAAACTGAATTCCTCTAATCAGCTAGCAGAAGGAAGGTTATATTATCTGCATTTTTCGTGCAGTACCTTACATTCTAACATAATTTTTGTTCTTTTATATTTTGTGTGGATAAACAACACTATCTGTCTATTACAATGAATTTTTCCCTGCTGCAGGTGAACTTCCTGCCAACACCAATGATATATGGTTTGCATCTTATTGGGTCTGTGGTAAACCCTAATACATTGAAGTGCAACACTGAATGTAGCCTGCTTCAATAAAATAGGGGGGATAGATGTTATCATTTGGTCCAAGCCGTATATATGTATGATAATATAGATGTAAATTGGCCCCATTCTAGATAGTGCTGATGAATACAACTATTTTCGTTAATCTTACATGAACCCTCCTTTATAATCTTCGTTAGAAATTGTTGGACAGTTGCTTGACCAAATCTTTTCTGGATCCAGTAGCACTGCACGTTCACTTTCAACACAGTTTCGAATAAACGTTGAGTATGTATATTGGTTAATTATTTTCGAGGTGCCTTTACTTCTGTAATGTTTAGATGTATGACTTGTGAGTTGTGATCAAGTAATCTTTGTACACACTAGAATTTTATCTTGTAAAAGCTTTTTATGATTTCATCCTTTTTTCTTGCTAAAGTTTTTTATCTAGAGTTTTGTGTATTGGCTTGCAAGTGATTACACAAAAAAGGCAGATGAAACGGATGGCAAATTAAGTGGTGTTCACTCTTACTTTTTCTTTTGTTGTTTTGGAAGGGCAAGATGTACATATATAATGCTCTGTGTTTTTCCAATACGCAGTTACTTGATTGAGTTTGACTTACGCAACTTGTTCTCGATGCCTTCCAAGGTCTCTGAAAGGACCTAGTATGTTAATGTTCCAATAAGCTTTTTGTATGTTGAGTGGGTGATCGATAGCATGATTGAATTTGGCTTGGTTGCGCCGTGGGTCAATCAAAAACTCACAGATTTGTTTCATCCCATTTTATTTATTAGGACGAGAAAGAGGCTGTGAGTCACTGGGGCTACGGATTGAAAACATTAAAAGGGGGAAAAGAGGGGTGGGGATTCATTCGCCTTACACAACTTTAGAAAGGAGAGAATTTTAGAAGCACACTTCAATTTGTCTCACACAAAAGCAAAAACAGAGAACCTTGTATAGTTTAATGTAAATAACAACGGGTTGGTCTCTGAAACCAAAGGATTGTTCTAACACCAGCTTCCAAAACAATAAAATGTCCAGAGAGAACAGAGTCGTTAGGTCTTTTCTCTCTTTGTCAATCAGCTAATAAAGTTTTCAACAGATAGCATGAGCGCCATTTGCATCACACAGCTGGTAGCAAAAAGAACAGAGACAGAGATCTGGAAGCAGACTGCATCAGGATAGCAAGACAATCTGAATAATGAAACTACTCGAATTTCTTAATTAGAGAGAGGTCAGTAAGCATTTTCTCGATTGCTTCCTCATCAAGTGCGCGTCCCCTATTCTGTAAACACAGGAAGGATGTCCGTTAGCCCGAGTTTGATAAAGAGAAATAAGAAGATTTACTGCTGGATAACAATTGAGGAAAATGAAAACATTTACGATACTCTGAACCAAAGCTCATTTTTCTAAAGATCCTTCAGCCTTCTGGTGAACCAATATTGCGACCGCACACAGGACATACAAGCAGCTCTAAATAAGGTTGATGCTATGCCTCAAAAACAAATCAAACACCAAATAATACACAGTGAAACTAACATATCAGAATTTCAAAACCAGCCACGAAATATAAAAACTCTGGACGTTAAATCCCTTAGACAATCAAAAGCCCCTTATTGGTGCAGAAATTGTTTAAGCCCATCTCAAGCACTTTGGTTGTGTTCCTTAAGTTGATAAAATTCTGAAATTACTACAACTCTAGATATCTGCAATCCTATAATTCTTATGTTAGAATCTGGAGTTTTCTATCAGATGAATTACTACAAAACAGCACCAAATGAGGTGAGAAACCAGACATTATTTTCACACAAGCCAGACGTGCATGCAGCTGAAAGCTAGGCAATGAAATACACCAAGGAAACCACTCCCAAAACGTTTAAGACGCAAAACGCAGATTTATAGTGATTTGACATGGCTTCATAACACTTCCAAATCCTTGTCGTGATCCTTGTTTCTTTATTTTCACACATCTCATGTCAAATACTAATTCATATATTCTTAACTAGTTACTAACCCAAAAAACACATTACATTGGCAAGCTGTCTGGCTTAAACAAACATGATGGCAAATTTGAATCAGCTGGTCATTATTTCTAGCTCAATTATCTGTCATGCTTGGTCATGGTGATTGAGTTTTAAACGATGATCCTGGGCTTCACTCTTCAGAAAAGCTAAAGGCAAATAGTTCAGAAATAGGCTGGGTAACAAAACCAGGCAGTGAGGGTAGAGAGAAAGAGTATTGTTTTTTCTTGAAAGATTGACTAAAAATCTACTAACATTGAATGAAATGACACGTGAGTACCTTGATGGATGGGACCATGGCAATACCTTCCTCAACAGTCTCTGGGCAAAGATTCCCCAGAACACAGAGCTGCACAACATTCAAACTTATAAACTAGAGTTTCCATGAAGACATAACAGAAGTACGAGGATAAAGTAATTCCAAAAAATTAAAAGGACAGATACTTACCTCAAATTCAGCAAGTGGATACCTACTAAGGATCCTGAATTGAGGTTAAGGTTTACATTCTATGAAAGGATTGGTTTTTGTATTTTCACAAATGCGTGAATGTCAAAAAGAGAGACACTGAAGTTTTTCACTATAAGACACAGGTAGGAGGATACTCTCGAGCTTGTCTAACAGCATCAGGGTTCTTGTACCGACTGAAACGCTTCACATATTGCAGTGACTTTTCAAATACCCTAGACGACAAAGGAAACCAATTAACCAAACTTGAGAACGTAATAGCTAAGCCATATTATCTCTCCACACATATTTAGATGTCGAAAGCATAAACCACTTCATTAGACTCCTGCCTCCTTTCTAAAAGGGGGGAGAGAGAGAGAGAGTCAGGAGAGCATATTTCAATTTTCAACATCAGGGTAGCATAGTTTCCCTTAATAAAATCTCATTGCATTTTGCCTTAAATATGAACATGAAAATTCCACAAAGTGGTTGTTAACAGCGATATGAAGGAGGACATTTACAACTTGTCACAGACACATTGTGAAAGGAGCAGATTACCCATTTTCTTATGAAGTAATACTTTTACTGATGTGATGTGTGGATAGAACCGATACAAGAGGTATACCAAAAGAGTAAAGAACCTACACCAAAAAATGATTCTCTAGGATTCTCAGCCAAGCACAGAATACCAACTATTTCATAACAGATAATCCAGTTTGCATTTTAAAGAATCTACTGATGCATGGCAAAGTCTGAGCATTTACTGACATATCCTGGGCATCTAGATTTATACACATACTGTGAAATCTGATTCGTTGGATCTTCAGACATCTGTTGAAGCTGCTCGTACTTGTGTTCAAGAATCAACGCGACTTCACAATTCATTAGACATTTGGCCTTCAAAAACTCTGAAACCAAAGTAACAATTTTTTTTTATTGAACTTCATCAACAGATATGCTGTTTGTATGCTTACGAGCAGGAGAAAGACTACAGACTTTACACGATTTATACCATGAATAGTTGGAGTAAAGCTGGAGGGATGAGGGGTGAGGTGGGGGTGAAGGGCCAATAGTCTTCTCAATGATTGGCTAACAAAGGGTGGGGGCACACAATTAACCACCTCCATCCAGCTTAGCAGAATGTAAATGTGAGCCGAAAAATTGTCTTTTAGCTTTATAACTATAGGATTTAATATGGAAATGCATTCAGAAAATTATCTTCATACTTAGCAGAGTATCTTCATGTCAACTCAATCTCTTTCCGTTCACGTGGTCCGCATAACTTCTCAAGGAGTGATTTCCCAAGTTCTCCTCTTCACCCCTCTTCTGCTTTCAGGGCCCAAACAATGCCTCCAGAGAATTTGGCATTACCTAGCAATGGCCAAAGGATTCAGCACAAATTCCATTCACCACCGATGAGAATCTTCAACATCTCCCATTACTTTGCAAAAGACTGACAAGCATTCCTCTTCGCTTCCTAAATTTCTCATCCGTAAATATGGCACTCCAAGTAGCTGTCAAATTAGAAAAATTGACCTCCTTCAGAACCCTACTGCCTCACACTGTCCGGGTAGGATTCAGTATACTGGTATAGAAAGACCAACGTAAAAGACTGGCTAATCCACCTAAAGGAGTGCCTGCCCTCCTCTCGATCTTGTATTCCTCCTAAATTTCACATTTCTCATAGAAAAAGACGAATGCAGTACACTAATATAATTTCCTCCACTTCATGCCTCAAAAATAGGATCTATTCCCCGAACAGATAATTTCATCACCAAACTTATAGAAAACAATTTCGGAGAGTAACTAACCAAGTAGGTAATGCTTTTAAGAGGCTCTTCAGAATATAACAACAACAACAACAAACCCAGTGCAATCCCATAAATGGGATCCGGGGAAGGTAGTGTGTACGCAGACTTCTACCTTATAGAGATGGAGAGGTTGTTTCCGATAGATCCTCGGCTCAAGGAACAATGAAAATAAAGCTTAAGAGGCTCATCAGAATATGGATGCTAAATAGTTTAAATTAGGCACATAGTGAAGCTAGCATTTTGAAGTGATTATTAATGATCACATCTATGTAAAAAAGCAGGCTGTTTCTTTTGCCAAATATAAAAAATTATAATATCAAGTATTTTCTCATGAACATTTAAGCCAATAGAAAGAATCAAATGAACCATATAGTAACCTCAGCTAAATAACTATTGTACTCCATCCTGCATTATATTAGAAAATATCCTAGACGCAACACCAAACAAAGAGGGGGAAAAACAATCTGCTTTTATGAGTAAAATTGAGAAAAAAGAATATTTTTTAAAATATATTTTTTTTTAAAAAGAACAACCTTTTTGGGCTGCATCAAGAAATCGATAATAAGCTATCAAAATCCAGTGTAAGCTACATAAAACCAGAATTGAGTATTGCATAACGTACAAATTTAATTAGAAGAAACAAATTTTCAAAACAGAAAACATAAACTGCAACTCTAAATTCAAATAAAAAAACAAAAGAACGATTTAAGTATTAAAACTCAATTATGCAGATAGTTAAGCAGTTCATATAACAATGATACCAATTAATAAAGTGCGTTAGAGGAGGGTGGATTATTTACCATCACCGATTTTGAGCTCAGCGGCATTTTCTTCTTCTTCTCCTGACATCTTTCACACAAGATCAGCGAATCGATGGAGCCAGCTTACTTTAAAAAGACAAAATTCGAGAATTAGAAATTTAGCTTTATGTCCTCGAAAGTTCTGAAAATACTAAAAACACCACAGAAGAAATCCTTATTTTATGAATACTCCCTTGAGGATTAAAATACTCCGTCCGGTGTTAGTTTTTATTATAAAAAAAAGGACAGTTCGGTGCGTTATGTGGAGGGTTCGGGGAATGACTAGACCACAAAGGTATATTGTATGCAACTTTAACTTGCATTTCTACATGAAGTTGTTCACGACTCGAACTCTTGATCTTCTGGTAGCAGTAACTTTACTAATTAGACTTCATTTGTTCCAATTTATGTGAACTTGTTTGACTGAGCACGGAGTTTAAGAAAAAATGAAGACTTTGGAATTTGTGATCTTAAACAAGTTGAAATGGGGTCCATAGTATTTGTGTGGTTATAAAAGCTTCTCATTAAGGGTAGAATTGTAAGTTTAACCAAAATTATTTTCAAATTTAGAAAGGGGTCATTCTTTTAGGAACGGACCAAAAAGGAACTAGGTTCACATAAACTGGAACAGAGAGAGTAGTTTTTATTAACTGTGAAATATAATTATATAATTGAAATAACATTTATAATCAACCACAAAAATAGATCTTCTGTATTTTCAAGAAGTATGATGTAATTAAAAAAAGCAAACAATGAAACTAGTAGTTACCCAATTACATGGGTAATCACTTGCTTAAATAAATTTAGTTGGCTTCCTGTCACACTATGACGGTGGGCGTCAACAAGAATTTCAATTATGAAAATACTTGTATGGAAAAGAATTTTTTTTAAGAACATAAAATAGTATTTATTTTCATTAAGGGTGACCGAATTACTTTAGCCAAAAGTAGGGTTGAGGACTGGCGCAAGTGATATTGTCAATATTATTCAAAGAATACTAATTTAAAGGTGTAACGATAATTAATTAAAGTACTTATTACAATTTTAGGGTATAAAACCCTAAAAAGAAATTTGCTTCTGAGCTTTGTTATCTTCAAGTTTCATATTTTCTTTTGCTTTTTCATTTGGTGGTTGAATTCCTTCTACTCTGCTAATGTGATAACTGCTGAACTAACAGAAGACCGCACTATCTGTTAAGTGCAGATGATTTGCTCCTAGAGAAAAAGGAACACACAATCAACAAGAATGACAACAAACCTTCTTTTATATTCTAATTGTGCTTCTCTTGAAAAAAGATTCTAGTGTTCAAACTTTAAACAAAACTATTAATCAAAATTTTGGACATAATGCGGCTGTTCATATGCTAATATTTCCAAGTAGGAAAGAAATGAACTCTTAACTTTGTAAACATATTGATCATCTTTTGAAAGAAAACTGCAAAAAGTTGCATTTCCACTAGAACAATTCAGTAGAGAAAGATAAACGGAAAATTCCAAAGTTGAACACCCCTTGGATACAAAAATCCAAGTCACTTGCTACCAATTCGAACAAAGCGACTGATTCTTATTCCTGAAAACAGAAGTTCATTGACATTTTAACACCAAAGCCAAACTTAAAAACTGTCCTTTGATCTGGGATGAGAGGCGACAATTAAGACTGTTTTTCAACCTTCAACCTTGTTCTGCCACCATTCCATAAATTTCACCTGGGCAGCCATGGTGTCCAGCCTATATAGCTGCAGCCAGTGGTTGGCAACTTCCTGTCCAAATGTCCAACCAAAGACAGCTCCAGCTCCAAAAGAAAGTGCAGTACCTACCAAACAGAACATCAATAAGCAACAAAATCATTCATCTTAATCAGTCCATGGCTCTCCCAAAACCTTGGTTTTAAGCAATAATCTTTGTTTTTTTTCAAGATAGTAAATCTTGGTCGTAACAAAAAATTAATACATTATAAGCTCATTCTGTTTCGTGTTCTCCACAAAAGTATGGTGAAATCTTTAACAAGTTGCAGAGACATTAAATTGGGGTTTTGATTCTAAACTAGGAGTAGGGATGGCAAATGGGTCGAGGCGGGGCGGGGCAGGGCAAAACTTTAATGGGGCAGGGCAGGGCAAAGCCTTAACGGGGCAGTGCAGGGCGGGTCAAAACACATTTTCTAAATACTAACGGGGCAGGGATAGGTTAAAGTTCACTTTATATCTTTTCTGGGGCAAGGTTAGGAGAGAGAATAGGTCTGTATATATCCTCTTGTATCTTGTGAGTATAATTTTTGAGTTTGGCCTTTTGGGTTTTTGGCGAGGCAGCAGGAAATGTATATATTACTGCACCCCGCCCACCCCTTAAAAAAGACACGCTGCAATTTTTTCTTTTTTAAAAAGAGACAAATTTTTATACTTAAAACACTTTAATTTTAAAAATATTTTTTTACCCTTTGACACGCTTTTAGAGGGATATGTTATGTTGAAATCTTGAAGATTACAAAATAATACTAGCAAGAAAAAAAAAGTAACAAAATAATGGTAACAATTATTTGGCATTCATGCAAACACTGTCAATTAATTGAAATGCATGGAGTAATAACAAATAAGGGGTTCGAAGCTTAAATTTTTATGTAGAATTGGAAATTAATTCTTTATTTTCTGAAATATAATTCTCTGTGTTAGAAATTGCATAAATTTACTAGAAATCAAAAATTTTATGTCTAAACTTTTGAATTCATAAATAATATTCTTGGTGAACTGAGCAGTGAATACCTTGACCTGATACTGCAAAAACCAAATATTATACACCAATAATTCACAGAAGTTGAAAAGGTAAAAGAAATTAAAAGCATACTACAAAATAAAAAATAGTCTAAACGGAGCAGGGCGGGGCGGGGCGGGGCGGGGTAAAATTCTGACAAAAGGCTAAACGGGGTAGGGCAGGGCGGGTCACAATTTAAGCGGGTCAAGGCTTGCCCTGCCCTGCCCTGCCCTATTTACATCCCTACCTAGGAGGCACTGAAAGTATAAAACCTGAACTGTATCAACTTTGACCAAAAAGGACGTAACTATTAAAATAGTCTAAATACTAGATTTCCTTTTTTGAATACGTAATTAAGTAAACAAAAGTGTGCTCTCTCCACCAACTTAAACTTTTAGATGAGATGTACTTTTAGATGAGATGTCACACACTTTAACAATTTTCCTATAAAATGAAATTAACAGTTGGTCTGCGTAAGACTTTTACTTTCTTTAGGCCATAGACAAAGATGCAAGAAGAAATCCATCAAGTCAGATAGAAAATTGCCACATTGGTGGAAAATAGTCTTACAGATTTCAACTTCAAAAGGTCACGGAACATATTTGAACATGGCAACAGTCAATTTTAGTTCGTATACAGTCAGAGGTAGCACGGAGAGAGCAAGAGAATCATAACATGTAAAGGTTTTCTTATGGAGCACACTCTGGGAAGATGAAGGAACGGAAGCTGAAGGAGGACAGGAAGGGGAGGATGAAGCCTTATGTGATTTAGGACACATAGAGTTTCACTAGATAATGCAGGAGGAAGATCCAAAATTATTTGGCTTCTTTCAGGCTTAATTCATATCTGGAACGATGGAAAAATGGTAGGCTTTTAAGGGTTTTATGGTGATATAGCAAAAGGGAATTTCTGAGATCTGAAGAGAACTGACATTTAAGGCCTTCTAGGCACTTCTTTTATGAACATCTGACATATAAATTTGAAAGACCCTGAGTACTCAACCAAAAATCTTAAGGCAACAGGTGGATTGAACAAAGACATCTAAACTACTTTGGATGCCCTTATATACCTGATATGCAACTCTATATCACTCGACAACACTTATGCTCGTGTAACCAGATTTTGGAGTTCACATGTGAAATCTAATGCAAACTTACAAGTATGACAATAGACTAACCAAAATTTGGCTATGATACCATGCGAACAAGAAAAAGCAAACCTATTTATACGTTCTAAACACAAAACTATAAGATCATTTGTCCTATATGGGACATAATCTAGCATAAAAACATTAAATATTTTTCTTTGGAGAAGAGAATGTTGGACCCGCATGGATCGGGGGGTTATTAACCTGTTAACTATTCTTTAACTCCAACATTTTGATATCAAAATTTAACACGCTAACATAAAATGAATACCTAGAAAAGTACTTGTTTGATATAGACATTGTTGATTATCATGTGGCAGAAGCTTCTTGTAGAATCATATTTACCAAAACATATATGAAAAAAGTTTGAATCCTAGGATAACTTATTCCTGGAGCCTCCGGTTCCAAAAAGACTAGTTCTTAAACATTTAAGCAATGAATTCGTAAAAAACATGACAGCAATGTGTGTGGGAGTTGAGTAGGGATCAAGTTCAACATACCATGCAAACTCCTGGAGTACTTCCAAGCAACACCTGCAGTTGAAACAGCTCCGATTATGCCTCCTACAGCACTGATCTTTGCTGCTTCCCTAGCAGTCCTCAGCTGGAAAGAAGAGTGGAAAATAGCACATCAGCTCGAATTGGTTAAAGGGAAAAAAAATAGAGGAATGGTTTCTGACAAACAGAAAGAAAACAGAAACAGTAGGATCATCAAAGGGAAGAAAGGCAAAAATATGCAACTTAATTTGATGTTGGCAATATATTCCATACCCTCCTGCTCACAGTGACAGACTAACCAATAAGCATTTAACATGCACAAAGAGAGAGAGAGAGAGAGACAGAGAGACAGAGAGATCAAATGTTAAATTGTCATTCGAAAAGTTGTGGTAATGCATCGGAACTAGTTTAAAGACCGTGCCCAGTACCAGATGTTACCGTGCCGAAGGGGATTTCAGCTGGTCAACAGATGTTACCTTTGCAGGAGACACCAGGAAACAGGAAACAGGAAACGGTTAATTACCTACTTCTACACTGCCCAGTAGCCACAGACCTATGGAACATGTTCTTTTGTATTTTTGGCCTAAGCTGGGTCATGCCACAGAGCCTGAGAGAGGCACATATGAGCTGGAGTCTTTGGGAGGTTGATAAGGTCATCAAGAAGATGTGGCTTATGATCCCTGCAACTATTTTTTGGTGTTTACGGAACGAGAGGAATAGAAGATGCTTTGATGGCACCTCAACCCCAAACCAGTGTTATCAAAGTCGAAAAGCGCAAAGAAGCTCTAAGGCATGTTGGGGCTTTAAGCGCAAAGCGCAAATAAAGCGTGGACTTTAATGAAAAAAAGCGCAACAGGAGAAAAGGTAAAAATATGCATAGTAGTCCAAGACAAATCATTATAAGCATGAACAACAAATACTCCCTCCGGTTCACAATAAGTGACCAGTTTCCTTTTTCATTTTGGTTCAAAATAAGTGTCCAGTTATGTAATCAAGAAAGAATTCAATTTGTTTTTACAAAATAACCCCTATGTATATATCCCTAAAAAGTTTTCTTACTCCTCACATTAAATGTTTAATTAGGGGTAGTTTAGTCATACTAGGTATTTTTGTATAGAATTTAATATTTTCTTAATGGGCGTGCTAAAAGCAAATTGGTCACTTATTGTGAACCGGAGTGAGTATATGGACAAAGAAATTGAAAAAAAAGATCATGATAAAGTGAAATATCAATTGTTTAAGGTCGCCTTTTCAGGATTACACTCATTTGCAGGAAAGTATGCGTTAGAGCTTTGATGCCACACTAAAGCGCCCACAAAGCGAGGCGAATCACTCAACGTGTTTGAGCCTCGCTTCAGGGCTTAAGTACGCTTTAAGAGTGCCCTTGGCAACATCGCCCCCAAACCACTTGCTCAAATCAAAATGCCTGCTTAACCTTTTTTGCTGGACAAAGTTGTCCCCCTTAAATAGTACAGGACACCTGTTGGACTTTATTAGCTCGCTTATCATAGATTGAGACTTTGTTTTGGGGCAAACATTGTTCTCATGTAATGTTTTGTTCATTTATCACATATGCCTCTAGTAACTTTGCATCTTCTTGATGCCTTCTTAATGATACATAGTACTTCATCAAAAAAAAAAAAGACCGTGCCCAGTAGCTCAGAACCGGATATAGAAACGAACGAGGACTAAAGTAGCTAAAATGAGGTAGGGGACAACTTCTCTTACTTTTCCTTCGTCGTTGCTGGTTTGAGAGAGGAGATGAGAATTATCAGAAATTGGGGATAACTCCCAGAAGCATACGGACAGAAATGTTAAGAAGTGGCAGTTGCCCATTTTCCCTTTGTATGCGCACTTCTCTTTCTCATTTCCCCTCTCCCTGACTTATCTCATACTATTTGGAAGAGGGAAAGGGAGACAGACAAGAACCGTTCCAAAATTCCTCTCCTCTTTGTTTGCATGAATTGAAGAGAAAAGAAAACGAAATAGAGGTAGTTATACCTCAGCAACCTAAAACTATATTTGAACAGAGTAGAAAGAGGTAAAATTTTATGTTTCTCCATCAATAAGTCAAACAAGCATCTTTATTAGCAACCTTTTCTCATAAGTACTAAGTGTCTTTATCAGCTACAAATGCTCGAAAGAGTTATGAGGAAACACGGAAGGAGCCTGATAATGTTCTATCTCCATGGCTGGGCTACTCTTCTTGTCTTTTACCCAGCTTCCAAATTTGAAGCATCGGCAAAAAGAGACCGGGCAACAGTGATGGAGACCAAGAGAAAAGGGTGCTGGGCTTTCGCAGTGGTGCAGGGTGTGATTAGTTAGGAACACAGTGACCAGAAAAATCATTTACCAGAGAAATTCTATATTTTCAGGCAAAACCCTTTTCTGTACGCACTCAATTTGGGTGAGAACACGATCTGCCATGTGAGCATCAAAGGTTTAATGGTCAGATATGTGACCACTGACCCTACAGTTCATGTGTCTAAATGAAAAACAGCGTCAAGTATAAGGGGCCGTCGATGTATTTGGCCCCTGGAGAATCCATTCCAGGTATAAATTCATCAACTATAAAAACAAGCTAAATTAGTAGGTGACTGCAAGAAAAAGAACGTTTTTAATTGAGAAATGCAATAAAACCAAAAGATTCTCCAGGACACCACTAAACTCAAGAGGAGCTCTGAATAGATAACTTAAGCCAACTTCAGCTAGCACTACAAAGAAATGCATTCAAAGTTGCAATAGATGCATGCCAGTGGTGAATCAACTTAAAAACCAAATTCCAGAGAAAGCATAAAGAGTATACTGAAAGAATTAAGCATAAAATAATCTGTTACAAACTAGAGAACAAAAATGACATATTCAAAGTTGAATTAAACACCCAAATTAGTTACAATCACAAAACCACCCACCCAAATTGTAATATCGCAGAAAAGGTGCACAACTAGTGTCCAATCGGGAATCAAACCGCTTTACCAAGTAACCAAATCAACCGAAGATTATCCAAAATAAAATCAAAACACAAATTGAACAAAGAGAGAAAAAAGCAAGAAGCATACGGATCGATAGAGAAGAATCAAAGAGAATACAGATGGATAAACGCCTAAGTATTACACAAAATCCATTGAAATGTAAGCAGATGAGCTGATCTGAAAGCACAGAAGAAGATGAAAAGGGAAATACAGTGGGTCCGTGAACAGGGTCAGAAGCAATGAACTCTTCGACATCAGATTCGGACCAAGAGGGGAGTGGCTTGTCACGCTTAATGAACCTGGAGTAGTTGTCCAAAAAGGAAAAACGTTCGCCCCAAAACTCCTTGTATCCTTCCCAGTGTTTCCTGAAGAAGGATTGCGATGAAGATGATGAGTCCTCGCTCATGTTAATCAACGGTTAATTCAATGATTATAGAGTTGTCCTTCTTCTTCTCCTCTTCTCAAGAGAGTGGTCCAATTTCGGGATTCTAGAGCTAGGCCTAGGTTGGCGTGATGAAATGATGTAGTCGTGACTCGTGATAGTGATTGTTCAATCGCGACCCGACCCGACTCCTATACGAGGAAAATGGTTCGCGGGGGAAGGGCTCGGGCTACTCTCTAGTGATAATCGTCTCGACATATTTCGCAGGTTTAAAGTCATCTCCTGCTTTTACTCCCATTTTTTTCTCTAAAATGAGGATTCTTCACCTATTCCTTTATTTTTTTTTCCCAAAAAGAATTTTTTTTTATATTCTTCTCTCTCCTCTATATTATATTATTATCTTTCATTTTAATTTTATTTTCTAAATTTTATTAAAAAGTTCCATCTTCTATTTTCATTAATTTGTAATTTCATTAAAACAATTCCATAAAATTTTAAATAATATAATTTGTATGCAATTATTATAGATTAACTAAAATTTTCATGTATTTTTAATTTTAGCAATATTTAATATTTCATATTTGCACTATTTATTTTTTGAGATGATTATATAATTTTTGGACAATTATAACTTATAATAAAATTAAATTACAATTTTACATAAAAATAATAAATACACTAAAATTAATTTATCAAAATTATACGCCAAATTTAAGATGTAAATTAATATTATAAATATATTACATAAACATAATTAGGTATATGTAAAGAGATAAATTTAAAAAGTTAAATAATAAAATATATGTGAATAGTAATGGGGGAGATGAATAGTGTAATCCCATATTTGAGGGAACACTATTCATTCCCTATTTTGGGGGCAAAAATGGGAGAGGGTTAGAACTTGTTTACCCCAAAAATTTTCCCCATTATAAAGAAATGGGGTAAGGTTGGAGAAGCCCTAAGACCATCTCCACCCTAAAAACTAATTTTGACACCAATACCTATTTTAGTATAAGATTAGGTGTTTTGATACTCCAATAACCCAACACTATTGCATACAATATTTTAGTATGTAAATAGTGTTGTATCAAATTTAGTATAACGCTATTTATCAACACTATTAATATTCATTATTATTTTATTATTATCTTTTATTATATACACTTTTAGTTTAATATAATATAATTTTATAATTACTTATAGTTTTTATGTAATACCTTTATTATATAATTTGGTAATTTATATTTTAATTTTGGTATATAATTTTACAAATTATTTTTTATATATTTTATTTTAATATGAAATTGTAAGATACTTTTATTATAAGTTATAATTGTATAAAAATATATAACCATCAAAAAAATAAAAAGTATAAAATTGAAATATAATATCTTGTTAATAAATAACAAATGTTCATTGATTATCATAAAAATAAATTTAATACAGTAGCGGTTGACATAAATTAAAATTAAAAATACATTAAATAACTTAATGAGGTGAGAAAATTACAACAATAATCTAGTACTATGGAAAGCCGCTTCCAGATCCACCGATATCATTAAACTATTGAGTGTGTGGGGGCAGAGGATTGTGGTGGTTGTGACCGTTGAAATTGTTGTGATTGTGACCTCTAGATTGACATACACCGTTATTGAATCTTGAAAAACATCTAAATAAATTTGGCATAATAGCATATCTTCATTGGTAGAGTATCATGTAGATCAGGTAGACATTTTTTGCAAGTATTTAGAGGAAAAATGGATTATATGGTTAAAGAAAAACAAAGGCCAACTTCATATGGATGGGTAAGTTGACACCAATATATATAGATACAATTAGAGCCAAAAATTGAGTTAATACGTACTTAGATTTCATCTTAATCTCAACCGTCAGCTGAATTTTATCTTAATCTCAATCGTCGGCTGAATTTCATCTTAATCTCAACCGTCGGCTGGATTTCATCATTATCTTATCGATAAAGATGTTCAGTTTGCACTTCGTAAAGCATTAATAGAGCATTTATTGGAGCGACATACTAATCTTGTAGTTTGAATTTTATGTACAAATTAAATTAAATTTTACCATAATGTAATATTTATTTAATTATATCTTATCAATGATTTCATTTTTATTTGAATTATACATTAATATGTATAATGTATAATATTTGCTTATAATTTATATAATGTAAAAATTAAAGGTATAAAATAATTCTATATTAAATGGTTATATAAGAAGGAAATATAAATTATATGGGATAAATATGTAAATAAGAAAAAATAAAGGATTTGTTTTATAAAGAAAATAATACAATATTTAAAGAGAGAGAAGAATATAAAAGGAATATTCTTTTTTGGTAAAAATAGGGTAATGGGTTGGAGTTAATTTGCACCATCTTGGTGTAAAAATATGGTGCAAGAGTTGGAGATACCCTAAAGGCTAAAGTCAAATATTAATATGAGGCCTTTTTTTAAATATAATTTCTATCTTAATTCAATATTTTTTTAAAGGAAAAAATATATATAATTCATAGTCGTCCACCTAATCTCTTATATTAAAAAATAGCAAGCGTATATATATAT